>JAFNIE010000006.1:277500-372311 GCA_027742785.1 Vigna reflexopilosa | reverse complement strand
TTATTCAACTTATGTAATTTCTTCATCAATATGACTAGAGAATCATCATCATCTTCTATTTCCTCATGATCTTCAAGACTCACAAGTTTAGCCATTGTTGTTTTGTCATAATAATGTAGAACTACAAGACACATTTATAAAAGTTAGGTTTAAAAAATCAATATATTTAAATAAATATAAATAATTTTTTTTGTAAATATTATTAGGTCGATGTTCATTACATATTACATTTTATATGTTGTTTACTTTTTATTAAATATGTCAATTATTTTAAAAATAATTGTTTAGTTTTTTTAAAGGATTTAATTTATATCTTATTTAAATCTTTTTCAAAGCAGACTCATGAATAGGATATTTTTAAACATTAAAATATATTATGTCATATAAAAAGGATTGACACGATATAATTACTCCCATTAATGTGAAGAATTTCTCCATAATTTGTAATTTGTTTACTTAAAACATGTATTTTCTACCCATAACTTATTATCATAATTTTTTTCTATAAAAGATCCTCTACAAGTAATGATTAAGTAATATTGTTAAATTATAATTTTTCTAAATATATATAACTTTTTAAGTCTGTTTACATTACATTTTATAATTAAAGTAGAGCTCACATACATGCAAATTATATAGAAAATTTTCAAAATACAAGTTATAAACATATTCTAGCTTATTTATCAGGAGTGGAAATAGACAAGCTGAGATAGTTTAACATTTTCATAAGTAGAGTAGTTGTTCTCATGGCTTACCAGAATGCTCTGTTTCCATAGTTTATATAATTCATTACTATTATTATTACAATTATTATTATTAGTATGATAATTTTATGTTAAAAATTATTTCAAAATATTGTTTTAATATATTAAAAGTGTGTTTTTCCTTATTATTAATGAAAATGTCAATTAAGTTTATTTAATTATTTTAGTATTATAAGAATAGCTATATTTCTTAAATTGATTTAATTCACATTTATTAAATATATAGATTTTATTTCTAATTTAATTTTATAAAAAAATTTAAAATTATATTTATACATTTTAATCTTACAAGATAAGGTGTTGAAATTTTTTTTAACTAAATTAAGATATTTAATTAGTTAAAATTTATTTATATTTAAGACAAATAAAAGTAAAAAAATATGTGTAGAAAAATAAGTTTTTACTGTAACTATTTTCATGGCACTTGCTGTTATAATTATAATTTTTGTATAAATGGTAAATATAATAACTATTTTATTAAGAATTGTCCATGATTTTAGATATATTCGAATAATATCATGGTACTCTTAATATTAATAATAATAATAATAATAATAATAATAATAATAATAATATTATGTACCCTTATTATTATTATTGTCTTAATAATAAGTATGGATAATAACATATAATAATATTTTTGTTAATATTCCTATAATTCCATATTATAATAATATTATTATAATAAATTATAAAAGTATTATAATATTTACTAATAATATCATACTAATATTATCATTATTAACATATAATAGTCATATGTTAATAATTATGGTCCTCTAGGGTACTCTTTTTTTTTATTTTTTTTTATTATTAATAATAATAATAATAATAATAATAATAATAATAATAATAATAATAATAATAATAATAATAGTAATAGTAATAGGAAGAAGATGAAGAAGAAAAAGAATAAGTTTTAAGATAAGTAGGATCATTTGTTAAAAAATATTGGATAATTAAATATTGTGTTCACTATAATTTAGGCGATGAAGGTACAACTAATATTTAAAGTACAAATTTAGAGAATGTCGGTTGTTGGAACACGATACTTTATAAAAAGGTTTAAAGAGTAATTCTTATTTATAATTTAAAAGAGTATCATTATTAGCGGGGGTTTTGTCAAAACTGCCGAAAATAACTGAGATTTGGTCAAAACCGTCGAAAATAATCGAGGTTTTGTCAGAACCACCGAAAATAACCGGAATTTTGTCAAAACCGTCAGAAATGTGTATAGATTTTTATTTTTATTTTTATTTTTAATTGTAAAATGAAATCATGATAAAATTAGTTTTATTAATCATAGACAATTAAATAATATTAACTGAATATTATTTAACATTATTCAATCAATTACAATGAAGTTTTTAGATCATATTAGTTTTAACCCCTCTGACCCGGTTAACTAAGCAACATGTGTTAGCAATTAGTGATCTCCCTAATTCAATGATGAGATTAAGACCACAGGAAATAACAAAGATCTCGTACCTACTCAAACCATGAATAAAAAAAATGATATTAGCCGTTATAGCATGTGCACATTTAATAAAACGTAGTCCATTTTACTCTCCTGCATCCCATATTATTTAGGAAAATTAAGCATTAATTCAAATTTACCAAAGCTATATATTTCGTAGACAACCAACCTGTTAATCATCATCTTTATTAACACTAAACACAAAGCTTGATACAAAGAAGTAAAATGTGTCCATGATTCAGAGAGAAATGAGATAGTGTTGCACTTGCATAAATAAATCATTGAAATGATGATTCGTAAAGCATCAAGAAGATAAAATAAGAAATGTGTCAGATGTTTAGGTTAAATGTGATTTTTCACCGTAGCAATTTTACAAACACCTTACGACTTAAAATATCATTACAATATCACCAAAATACCTCAAAATGTCAAAATCCATTCAGGTCTCACAACGCACCCAACTCAACACCCAAAAATCACGTTTATGAATCTAAAAAATGGATCAAACACTGCAAGAACAAACAAAAAGAACCTGGGAAGGGATGGCATACCAGAGAACGACGAAAGAAGTGTCCAAGGCAACTACTTTTTCCTCACTTGTGCAACAAGATTTCTGGATGGAAAAGAGAAGTGGGGAACACTCATATTAGGATCTAAACGATGTTTTTTCACCCTTTCTGTGTTTTGGTAAGATGCAAAATGCCAAATGAACCAGCGGTGAAGACAAAACTAGGGTTGGGTGCGTTTTCGGAAGATGCAAAATGCCAAATGAACTAGCGGTGGAGGCGAAATTAGGGTTGGAAACGAGAGTTATAGTGGAGAAGATGCAAAAGCGCGACTAAGGAGAAAATATTGTTGGAAACAACGGTCATAATGGAGAAGATGAAAAACGAGGCATGACAGGAACTGTGAAGAAGATGGAGAAAATAGGATTTCGAATAGAAGAGAGAAAGACTGAAAATGATGACGCTAATTAAACATGGACGACATTTTTTAAATTAAAAGAAAAGTTAAAACATAATTGCGGTTTGTTATTGAAACAGTGGGAATATTCTGTGAGGTTTTTCTAACTATCGGAAAAAAACACTTTGTATAAAACATAATTTTTGAAGTGATACATGTGATTAATAATGAATTCTAACCTATATATATGTAATAATACACGTAACCATGAATAATAATATATGTAACAATACAATACATGATATTAATAGAAAAAAATATTATATTAATTCAAATATTATCAAATCACATTAATGTAAGTAGGTGTAAATAATAAGTTGCAAAAACAACAAAACATAAAATAAAAGCAAATTACACTTTCAAATTAATTAATACATGCATGTAACCCAATGTAACTACACAAAAAGCTTAATCAATTAATAATATTAAACAAAGTGAGTTTCTCATATATATATATATATATATATATATATATATATATATATATATATATATATATATATATATATATATATACGAAACAATGTTAGAAAATAACTTTGTTGAATAATATGTTGATAGTGTAGTTGCTATCTCCTCTACAATGTATAACAATAGATGAAGAATTTGCAAAAGACTTACTCTCTAGTAGGTATAACAGTTGTGGCTACTTCAATCCAATAAATGCTGCTAAATTCTTATGGCAACAAACTCATCACTTTGCTTTCACAGAATTTAAATAAAGGCCAAATTGGACTGTGAGATACAACAAATACATGAAAGTATCTTATATCACATTTGAGCAAAAAACTTGACCAAAAGTTTGAGCAGTCGAATTCTCCTTCTTTTTGACAGATGTTTTATTTCTATTACATACTTTCAGTAGTTGTTTTTTTCAATTGAATAATTGTTCCTCAATTGTTCATTTGAGGCTAAGGAAAATATGTCTCCAACTAAACTAGTTCTTAACATGGCTGAAGACCCTTTCATCATGAGGAGAAACCTTGCCCCTGTGAATCGGCCAGTGAACCTTAGAAATGCTTTCCAGGAAAAGCCAACCACTATTGCTGGAACAAGGCAGTTCATTGCTGTGGGAGAAACGGTACCCATTCTAGATTATGAGAATGACACTCCAGCTGACAATCTAGCTTTTGAATTGTCTTTGCACGATGCCGCTCATGCACAGACCGATATGGTAGCAATTGGGGCTACTCTCTCCATCCTTAGACAGTCGTGGTTGGGCGTAAGGGTTATTATGGGTGAGGCATGCTTCATTGCTGGCATTAGAATGATCAGGGTCCATCTCCCGTCAGAAGCTCAATTTTGTTTTTCTTCCATGTTTGTGTAAAGCACGATTTTACAATGCCATACCCTAACCTTTTCCTTCTTTTAATCAAGAAAATAGATTGCATGACAGATTAATAATTGATTTGCTAAATTTAGTAAGAATATCTCTGATGTCTTTTTCTACAATTAATACGTTTTCCGTGCAAATTTCAGCATTGATTTGTAATGAGTCAGGGAAGCAGGGAGCTTGATGTTGATTGTCAATTTCTGGCTTGAAATCTGAAAGTTTTTCAAACCCCACACCATTGTAACTTTCCTCATATAAGAGTGGTTTTGAAGAGATGACTTAAAAGCTCTATGCAGGGTTCATTGCGAGTAGAAAAATGAGTGATGCTGAAGTTCAATTTTATTCCGCAGGAACAACGAAGAAATCAGATAGCCAAATAATTTATCATGGTAGAGATCCCAATCATGGAAGTAACTTTTGGATTGATGGGCTTATTTTTGCTTTTGAATATGTTCGAGGAGAAAACAGATAAGCTAAATGAAGGTCCTCATCAAATACCGCAGACATACTACAGGTTAATGGGCAACAACATTCAAAGATGCATGCCCCTTCTGATGGTTTAAAGGAGGCTTCTTATATCTGTTATATGGTAAATTTTGAATAAGGATTTCTATTATCTTTTATGGTCTTGCTTTGATATGTCTATTATAAGCATCACTTGTAACAATAGTTTCAGAATGCTATTTCTCAATTTCTGAATGCATGAGCTTGGCTCCTATGAAATGAATCTACTGGGCACAGAGAATGAATTAATCAGCATCATTGAGTCTGCTAGGCTTCATTTTCAAAAGTTTGACGGTAAAAATCTCCTGAAACAAATTTTTAACATTCATCTGCTAAAAGGAACAACTAAAACGTAAACTGGAAAGAAAGACACATTTTATGCTGAAAAACTGAGTTATATAGTGCCTTCTCTCCATCTCTGTTCCAATACAATAAGTCAGAAAAATGATATGGAAACAAAAGTTGCATGTGTCTGTCTACCTTGTGCAAGCTTCAATATTGCAGCAGTTATGAAGTTGCTAAGAACTTTCTTGAAAACATCACCCTCAAATACAGAGCTTAATTGATTGGCCAGAACCATTCCAAGCAATGATTATCATCGCCTTAATTGAAAAGCATGATCAGTGCCCTCATTAGATTGAATAGATGTAGAGTGACATAAAATATTATATATCAAAATATACATATGTATGTATGAAACTGTTTTGGGTATGAGATCGAGTTACTTCAAACACCTACACAATTTCTTTTGGAATGTCGTTCGGTAGTTGTCTCAAGTCTTCGTCTTCGTTCCATCATTTAGAGGTGTACCTGTCAAAGGTTCTCTATGCTAAAGTCAGTAGATTGTCCGTACAATAATTTAACACAAGGGTAATAAATACACAGTAAATGTGAATACCTACCTCTTACTTTTAATCTGTATTTATAGTTTTCAGTTTGGGCTTTGAGATTAGTGAAATCTTAATCACGGCCCAATCTTAGCTCAATACCTCTAATCACTGATTACCTTAATCTTTGTATGGGAACCTGATTATTGATTGCGGCCAGACGTCTTATCGTTGATCGTCCGTTACTATTTCGCTGATTCTGTTGCGTTCAGTTACTTTAATTGTGTTGTTCTTCCTAAGGTTGTTCAATCGACGTGGTAGTGAGGCGCCTGTGTGGTCGGTCGAGCCATACGGTACACAGGCCCCCAAACCCTAAACAACGTAGTTGGTGTAGGGTTTTGGATGAAGGTATTGTTCTTTGAGGGCTGGGCGACTCTTTATTTGTGCGAAGTTTTGGTGGGAAAACACGTGTCGCGAGCTTGCTTGCTCTCCTTCTCAAGCAGTGGTAGTGTCGCCAAATCTGGGTCGTTGGACGTGAAACTCCTCAACGGCTCTGATGACGTAGCGGTTTTCAATTTCTTTTTCTATAAATAAGGGGTTGGGGTGCTATCATTTTCACCTTTTTCATTCTACTGACTTCTAAACCGTTCGGTCAAGAATTCCATACTTTTTCCAAGGTAACTAATAATGGCTATTGTACATGTTGCCTCTTCAACAGAGTTGGCGAGCAGTGGTGGCAGTGGTGCAACGGGCGGCGATGATCGGTCTTCTTCTCCAAGCTCAGTGTCGTCTTCATATTTTGAGAGATCTAAGCGGAAAGGGGGCGCAGAGCCCCAATTTCCAGTAGGTAGTGGGGATGAGATTTCAGGACCTCAATATCTTGTATATAGTGGTGAAAGGGTTATCAACGGGGTGGCCCTCGCTCTGTTAAAGGGAGGCGTCGACATTGATGACGACGAAGGCGAGCGGTTTTCAAACCGTTCGGGGGTATGGTTGCGCGTCTCATGACGTAGGACTCTGTGTCTGAATATGACACTAAAGCGAAATTGAAGTGGCGAGTTGACTGATCGTTCGTCGTTAGAGATAAGGAAGACGCCTGGTTGATAAGGTTGGGTATTAGTCGAGCGAACAAACGGGTTTATCACAGAAAAGGGGCCAGTGTGGATGACTTCTTTTTTGTGTACACCTATTTGTTTAATCAAATTTTCGTTCGGGTTCTTTTTACGAAATTTCAGTTGGCGGTTCTTCGCGAGCTCAACATTTCTCCCTCCCAGCTACATCCGAACGACTGGGCATCAGTACAACTGGTTGTGGACATGTGTTCCGCCTTGGGGATAACTCCTACGATCCCCGTTTTTCTTCATTATTTCAACGTCCGTCCCAATGCCAAACGGGGATGGGTATCCTTGACGTATGCCAAGGCTAACTACTTGTTTAAGCTGTTTTCCAATTCCTTCAAAAATTTCAAGGATCAATACTTCAAGGTTATAATAAGAGAGCCCGACCGTTTAGAATTTCATGATGAGGCTAGACGCCCGTTATTCCCCTTTTACTGGACCAGGAATCCCCGTACAATAAGGACCTAGTCGGTCAATATCATAAACCCAAAGGATTTGGAGGCCATCAGGATCATCAATGCTTTGCCCTATCGCCTCTGTGCCCGCGGTCTCGTCGAATCCCTCGGCTCTAAGGATTTTGATCAATTGGCATTTGGTATGGTATTTTTTCGTTGTTTGTTTTATTTGGCTCATTTAGAACCCGGCTCATCCGGATTGAACCCGTGATGAGTCGAGTTGGCTCACCAATCTACCGAATTTAATTATTTATTATTTTGTGTTTCAATATTATTACTTAATACTTTTTTTTATTGTACTGTAGATGAGAATAAAGAAGAAGATATTTCAAGATAGCAAAATATTATGGATTTGTACATTCAAAACTCTAATCTTATAAGTAGATAAATGACACAAAAATGACCAATAATAAAAACTTATGTGTTTGTTTTTTGTACTTGTTTTTGGATTACATTTTGATTATATGATACTTTTTTTCATTTCGAATTGTCTTTGAAGTTTAACATCATTTTAGAGTGAAATTTATTTAGATTTAAATTACAAAATAATTATAATTTTATTGTGAATTTGGAAATGAAACTTGTAGTAAAGTAAGTCAGTGAGTCAACCCAATTAAGTGACTAATCCATGGTGAGTCGAACCGGAATATTTGTTTGACATATTAATTATTTTAATTAAGTTTATTATACTTTCTTTTCTATCATTATATATATCTTATTTTATTAATGAATATTAAATTTAGTATGAAACATTTATTTGACTAAATTAAAAATTTTCTTATTGAGTAAAATTTTATTTAATTTATACTAATATTATAAGGTTGTTCATATATTATGATGCATATTCTACAAGTTTATGATTTTATATATATTTTCATGTTTTAAGAAATTAAATTATTTATTTTATTTAACAAAAGTAATTAAATAATGATAAAACTTTTACAACAGATAGTGGGCCTCATATTCAACTATATAAAGGTAACCTAAAACCCTAAATGCTCACGCCTCATTTCCTCCGCTTTCCTCTGTTTTTCTTTTTTTTCACTCTCATATTTTTGTTGGAAGCCTAAAAAAAGAAAACTCCTATGTCAGACGGTAAGTTCTCATAAAATACGAGCATCTCCTTATTTTATTTTTTTAAGATAATGAAAAATTAGGTTAATTTATATGAAACCTTGATTTATATTAATATATTATGTCATAGTATGTTACTGGTAACTGTTTGAAAAACATGGATCTAGTTTATGTACTTCTATATTCTCAATATATTTTTACATATACAGCCACTTAAGATTCTGAATACGAGCATGTTCTTATTTTGTTTTTTAACTTACAATATTGTAGAGATTATGTTAGTTCATAAAATGAGCTGGGGCAGAAAAATCTTATTAAAAAATTATATTTTTTATTATTTAATCTTCTGTTATTTTGCTATCAGATACGAAGAGATCCATCAAATGCATGCATCAAAGATCAATGGCACTGCTAATCAAATAAAGGATTTTATCTTTCACAGCAAAAACATTACATTATCATCAGGGTTAGTATATAAAAACTACAATGTTGCTTAGATCTTTCTGTTTTTGAACATGCAACATTGTCTACAGTCACAGAAATAATATATTAATCAAGTAGTGTTTATTTAATTTTTTAACTAAATTTAATTAATTTTATTTTTAAGGTTTCAATTGTATTTATCAACTAACATTAAAAAAAAATATGTTAAACAATAAATAATTAAGATATTATTATAAAATTAATTAAATAAAATTGAAAAAAGTTTAATATTCATTATATAGTATTTAATTATCAAGAAATTTTATTAGTAATAATTAAATAATATATTACAATATTACAGAAAAAATTTATTCCTGCATGGGTGTTGAGAAATTATGAAAAAGATAAATATTGTGATACCTAAGTTGGTTGTGGGCAACTTGACTGATATACTTTCAATCATATCAATGATTTAAATTTAAAGATATTTTTAGTATATATTTTTGACACTTTTGTAATCATATCATAAAATTTTGACATTTTTGAGGATATTTTTATTTTTATTTTTATTTTTACTATTAGCAGATAATTTGTAATAATATTTTAGCTTTAAATATTTTAAATTTCATGTAATATTATTTCTTGTTGTTATGCTTTCTCATCCAAAGTCAGCTATTGTCATTGTTAATATTAAATAATGAGAATAATGAATGTTCTTTTATATTACTTCAAATTGGAAGTAATGATCCTTAGCTAACAAGGAGTCAATGTAATTGAATAAATGGAAATTTATGATTAAAATTTAAGGTGATATGCTATTAAGTTACATAATTTTAGCTTTAACTATAATAAAAGCTCACATTCATCTGATAAATGTATTATATTTGTAATTTTTGTTTATATAATTTTGCGTCAATTATTAGATGCAAATAATAAAAATAATTTTACATTAATTAATAATTTATTTTTAAACAAATTAACATAGAAGCTCAAATTAACTTTTTTTTTAATAGGTACAGGGGTAATCATATAAGAGGATTATCTTATGAAGTGGAAAGAGTTTCTATATGATGAGCTTCTACAGAAAGAATTTCTGCAGTATGAAGACTCTTCAAACAGATCCTCTTCAGCTTTAGGGAAGAAAATGCAAGCTCTACTTTTTATTTGTGTGCCTCCATCCATATATGTAGTGATGAGTGTATTTACATTCCAACTTATATGGCATGGATGTGTATCAAAGATGCTACTGAATTTTATTCTCGCTTAGAATATGCTTTTATTTGCTACAGGGAAATGGTAGAATTAGTAATGTATAATATTAATAAAATGTTGTAATGATAAATTATAGAAGTAAAGTTTAATTTAATCGGTATAGTAACCTCCAATGTTCAATATTCATTAATTAACAAGTTAAAAGTTTACCAGTATAAAATAATCAATATTTATAATATATATAGTTGTCGTGCTAATATTGTTATAATTAATAATATTATTAATTTTCATCTCTAATGTCGCAGAGACACTGTCTTTTTGAAATAATTAAGAAAAAATGTCCCAGAAAGTGATTCATGGTTTTTGGATACAAATGGCAGCCATGCAATGTTTAGATTCAAATAAATCACTGTGCGTTACAGCTATATACATAAAAGCCAAAGTGGATATATAGAGATACAACTGTAAATAACTTGAATTTAAAGGAAATTAATACATTTTTTTATCAAAAAGTTATTTTGGTTTTACTTTTTAACTGTCCAATTATTTCTATGTGATGTGTCAAGAAAGTAGAAAACCTAATCTGACAGAATCCTAAACGCAGACGTTGGAATTCAAAATAACAATTGAATTTTCTTTAGTTAATGCTAAATTTTTCTCTTTCTTCTTCTATCAATAATTGGCTTGTTATTGATCAATGTTCCTTCTAGTAATAAGATTTGTGTTGAATTTTGGCCATCACTTGATTTTAAACTTTCTTGACTGAGATTCTATGTCTACGTTTTTATATGTTGGTTTCACAATATACTCGCAACAAACAATCAGGTTATAGACTTAGTAGTCACAAAAGATATCAATTTATATCTAGAATCAAATGAAGTTTTTCTCTAAAATAAGAATGAACTTCACCAACTTGAGAGGGAAAGACAGATGACAATGGACTGAATTCGAAAAGCCATTTAATAAACATTTTGGAAACTTTAGAAAAATTCTTGTCCTAAATCATATAAACCACGAATGGGTTTCAGGATGATCATACAATGCTTTTAATCAGGCTTTTATATAGTCATAATAAGTGTATGTTTGGAGCGTAAAGGTTCTTAGAAGGATTTAAAGTTATGGGCTGGTTGGCTCCAATGTCCTAGAGATAATATTTTTTGGATTTTAAGTTTGGAAATGAGAATAATACCTTGATAATTTTTAGAAGTTTGAAGATTGTAATTATGTACATGGATGATTGGATATTTTAGAAAATCCAAATTTTAATGTAAAATTATTAGGTCAAGACATTTATTCATCAATCTTTCAAGATAACAAGTGATATGATTTAGAAACACAAAGAAAACAAGTTATATTAGTTGTTTTTCGTTTCATTTCAAAGATGTAGTGAGATAAATTATATCAGTTCAAGAACATATGAAAAATATAAAGTGATCTATGACTTTTATGTATTCTTTTATTAAATTTCTAGTGTGTTTTTTTATAATCTATTATGTGTTTTCTCTGTGATTATATTTCTTACATAACTAAAATGCTTGATTGCAAAAAGATCTTTGAAAGGTTTTGCAGGAAAAACATTGCTTTGGAAACTACAAGTGGAATTCAACATCATTGGGAAGCAATGTATTTGACTGGGAAAATAATTCAATCGACTGCATCATAACAGGATTATAAATTCCAATTCTGGAATTTGGTTGTATTTCGTTGATTGATTACCTTGTCTTGATTATCTGCAATTATCTCTAATCTAAATTGATTATGCATATCTTGATTGAGATAATATTGTGAGATTGTTGATGTTTGTATCATTGCATGACTGAATTGTTTGATATCTTGTCTTTGATACAACTTTGTGTTATACTGTTTGTATACTCTGATTATCTATACTGCATTGTGCATCTGATCTGGTTTTGATATCTATGCATAATGACAGGGGGAGTATTACATTTTACACATTTTTCTTCACATGTCTGCATTTCAGGGGGAGTTATCTTTTACATGTGATTAAATGTGATAGGGGGAGCATCATTGCATTTTAAAAATTGCACATATTTTTTTTCTGATGCATCTCTATTTGAATATCAGCATAAATATCTAGAGCATTCTTTTTTTGTTAATGCACAAAGGGGGAAAGAATTTATGAATGTTTATGAAAGGGGGAAAATATGTCTTCTGTTTCATATCTACTTGATATATTGTTGTTTGGATGAGTTACAAAACAGAGTAAACAAATGTGTTTTGTTTTTGGTTGTGCAAACATGGTTGGTTATTAATCATGGTTGTGCATCATCAAAAAGGGGGAGATTGTTGACAACACAATATCTATATCACTCTGGTTTTTGATGATGACAACACAACACATATGTTGTTGTGTTACATGTTCTTATGCTGGATGATTGATATATCTATTGAACATGTTTATGTGTTGTATTGCTATAAAAAATGCATACATATTAAGCTTGTACTTGTTACATCATTTCTGGATGCATTGCACATGTTTTAAAGCATGAAAACCACAAGCACTTTTATGCACTTATAACTGTTTGACAAACCTGCAGTACAGTCAACTCCATTATTAATTGATTCGACTATGCTAAAATCTTTGTACAGATTTTGAGAATCAGTGCTTTGTGAGATTTTGAGAAGGAAATAATTTCAAAATGTTTTTACATGTCGAAGTCGACTATGTGCGCCACATATTCAACTGTATTAGTTGTTTGTTTTGAGATTTTGTTATGCTCTTGTACAGTAACGACTATATTTTCAAAAGTTAGTTGAGCATTGAATAGTAGGTCAACTGTATTAAATGAGTTTTTATTTTGGTTGATTGAAAGCTACCAGTTTGACTGAACTGTTATAATTGTCATAACTCAGTCGACTGAATTAGTAGCTTACTCGACTCAGAGAATGTCTGTTAAACAGAAATCTATAAATTGACTGAACACAAAATTGTTCAGAGACTTTTGATGATCTAACAATTTCATTTCTGTTTCAGATTGATATCTCTGATTTTTAGAGCTCCAAGAATTCTCCAAGAAGACGGTGGTGATCTTTCTTGAAAGAGATTCAAAGGGAGACTGACTGCGCACACATTGCTTGATCATATTCTGCACAGTGATTGTGTTTCTGGTTTGATCAAGATTATTTTTAGCATCCGTGGAGTTGCTGTATTGGACCTGTTGTGATTACAGGGGATAAACATCATCATTCTTCATCATCATCATGATCTTCATCTTCATCTTCTTCTTCATCGTCATCATGATCTTCATCTTCATCTTCTTTTTCATCATCATCAACATCATCATTTTCTTCTTCATCAACAACATCTTCATCTTCTTCTTCATCATCATTTTCATCATCTTATTCTTCTTCTTCTTCATCATCATCATCATCATCATCATCATCATCATCACCTTATGCAGGTGTTTCTAATTCATCTTCATCACCATCAGGGTCGCGCAATGCGGTTATACGTTCAACTTCAATAATTTCTTGTGGTTGTGACATTTAGTCAAGTTGGTAGGCTACATCTTCCTCAACCTCATTTGAGTCAATGCGACCTCTAGGCTTGGTTTGTACTGCTACAGCCCAACCATGCTTGTCAATATTGCGGAATGGTGGATATGGCACATAATAAGCCTGTTTGACATTAGTTGGAAGAATGAAAGGATCAAATGGTCTATATCTGCTTCTCAAGTGGAGTTCGACAATGTTAAACCTAGGATCCACTCTAGTACCAGCTCTAGAAGGATCAAACCATTCACAATAAAAAAGTACTACTCTGTTTGGAGAAGTAGTGCTGTTGTACTCTAGCTCATATATTTTTTGAATGATGCTGTAGAAATCATCATAACAACCCTCTATAAGGCCCTTGACGTACACACCACAATTTTTTGTTTTCTTTCCTTTAGACCATTCATGTGTATGGAATTTGTAACCATTGATGAAGTAAGTGTGCCATTCTTTCACACATCTCATTGGCCAATTGGAGAGATGTCTTAACTCTTGAACCGTGGGAGTTAATGCCTGATTAAAAACCTACAAAGATACCAAATTCATTTTTAAAGCAAGATTCAAATTAACCTTGCTCAAAACATAGGAAAAAGTACGGACCTGATTTCTAAACCATTGGGGAAACTCTGCAGAAGCATTTCCTTCTACGACTTGCTCAGCCACAAGAAATGAGCTGGTACAAATGAAATGAATTAGTGTATAACAATGTAAGCATTGCAAAGGTAAGATTTGGATGATAACATAGTCAAGGTACGGCTTAACTTCACTGCAATTGATTAAGACACGGACATGAGAAGAGTTGAATTCAACATCAGCTAACCAATGAGTGAATTCTTTCCCAACATGACGACCTGATTGTCGAAAAACTGATAATGAACCTTGGCGTTGTTCAGCTTGCCATTGAATTTCATTTCTGACATTAGTGGGGGTCAACATGAAGTTTTTGAAATAATGTGAACAAAAAAAAGTTGTCTCTCTATGCAAGTAAGCTGCACAAATTGAGCCTTCTACTCTAGCTTTATTTTTAACTGAACGTTTGGATTCTCCCATAAACCTTTCAAAGGGATACATCCATCTGTATTGCACAGGTCCCCCAAGCCAAGCTTCATATGCAAGATGGATTGGAAGATGCTCTATTGAATCAAAGAATGCAGGAGGGAATACTCTTTCTAATTTGCAGAGGATAATTGGGATATTTTCGTCCATCTTTCTTAGGCAATTCTAAAGAAGTTACTGATTTCTATCAGTGGATGTATCACGTGTTGTGGCAAACAACTAAACACAAGAGGGATGAAAGTCTCCATGAATACATGACAATCATGACTCTTCAACCCTTGAATAGTACCGTTTTGAACATTGGCACATCTGGACAAGTTAGAAGAATATCCATCTGGCATTCTAAGCTCTTTGACCCATCCACACACTATTCTTGCCTCATCTTTTGACATGGTGTAGTTTGCCTCTGGTTTGAACAATCGACCGTTACCTTGCGCCTTCAACTCTAAGTCTTTTCGTGCACAATACAGAGGTAAATCTTTTCTGGCTTTGTCATTATCTTTTTTCTTACCAATAACATTCATAACTGTGTTGAAGATGTTGTCAAAGAAATTTTTTTCTATGTGCATGACATCTAGGTTATGTCTTAGCAAATTGTCTTTCCAATAGGGAAGATCCCAAAATATGCTTCTTTTAGTCCAATTATGCCATTCTCCAAACCCTTCTATCATATTCTGTCCAGATTCAGTGACTTTTGGATAGTCTTTCACTCTTCTCCAAACGCGTGATCCAATGAACTTTGGCGGGGGCATATCCGTTTCAATTTGTCCTTCGCGAAATGCCTTTTTGTTTCTTCTAAAGGGGTGATCAATGGGCAAGAATCGTCGATGACAATCAAACCAACTACTTTTCCGACCATTAGTCAATTGGAATGACTTTGTATGTTTCATGCAATGTGGACAAGCTAATCGACCATGCGTGCTCCAACCAGATAACATGCCATATGCTAGAAAGTCATTAATAGTCCACATCAAAGCTGCCCTCATAAGGAAATTTTGCTTCCTTGAAACATCATACGTCCAAACACCATTCCATAGCTTCTTCAAATCATCAATCAAAGGCTCCAAATAAACATCAATCCATGATTTGGGATTAGATGGACCTGGTATTATACACGTTAAAAACATATAGGGCTTTGTCATACACATCTCAGGTGGTACATTGTATGGGGTAACTATCACGGGCCAACATGAATAAGGTGATGCAAATGCCTGAATGTACGACGTAAACCCATCACAGCATAGACCAAGTCTCACGTTACGTGGTTCACTAGAAAAGGACGGATGTTTACGATTGAATTGCTTCCAAGCTTCACCATCAGAAGGATGACGCAAAACTCCTTCAGTTTTGTTACCATCATGCCATGTCATGTGTTGTGATGTTTGCATTGAAGTAAACATTCTTTGTAATCTTGGAATAATGGGCAAGTAGAACATTGACTTTAAGGGAATTGGTTTTTTTTTGCCTCCATCCTGCATGCATCGTATGATATCGAGGAGAGCCACAAAACTTGCATTCAACCAACAATGCATCATTTTTCCACTGTCATTGTCATAGAATACATCCATTAACACAACAATCAATCTTCTTGGCTTCCAATCCCAACATTGAAACACATCTTTTAGCTTGATAACAATTCTTCGGAATAAAATTGTTTGGTGGTGTCAAATCTAAAATAAATTTTGTATAGTGATCCACTGCTTGATTGGGAACGTTCCAATTAGATTTACCAACCAAGAGTCTAATGGACACTGACAATTTTGACTCAGATGAACCTTCAAATACAGGTAGATTTGCCTCTGTCAGTAATTTGTAAAACCTCTGAGTGGTTTCATTTGGAGACTCTTCATCATGACTATCGTTTGCTTCTTGTTCGTCATGTCGACGAAGAGCATTGTCCACCATCTCTTGCATATAGGCAAATTGATCTATCTCAGATGAATGTACAACAGTATTCGAACCTGATGCAAGTCGATTTTCAACTACATTGGAGGTCGAAGGAATCTCTTCACCATGAAATGTCCAAACCGTGTAATTAGGCATGAACCCCTTTTGGTATAGGTGAACTTTAACGTCTTCATCTTTCAAAATCCTTGTACATTCGCACTTCATGCATGGGCATCGAATCCCTCCATCAAGAGCATAATATTGATATCGTCGAGCCGTCTCGACAAACTCATCAACTCTGATGACAAAAGATTCCTTCAAACCTCTCCTTCCACTATAACAACGATCGTACATCCATGCACGATGGTTGAGAAAATGGGCCATGTTCTGTGACAAGCCAAACAAAGGTAAACTTAGCCAAATCAACAACACTCCATGTGACATAAGTAATAAACCTATTACTACTTAAGACCAACATGGAAGGCAATTTGAACACTACTGTGATAGTATTTTTACATACCTTAGAATAAGTCTACATTAGGTGAATTGACCAATTCTCACCTTAAAAGTTCACTTTTTAGGTACTTAAGAGTCAAATTTCGAGTTTGACCTTATTCTTTGCTTTTCACCATTTTCCTACCTTTATTAGACTAAGTTAGACTTCTTAGGATGTTTACATACCTTAGAATAAGTCTACATTAGGTGAATTGACCAATTCTCACCTTAAAAGTTCACTTTTTCGGTACTTAAGAGTCAAATTTCGAGTTTGACCTTATTCTTTGCTTTTCACCACTTTCCTAACTTTATTAGACTAAGTTAGACTTGTTAGGATATTTACATACCTTAGAATAAGTCTACATTAGGTGAATTGACCAATTCTCACCTTAAAAGTTCACTTTTTAGGTACTTAAGAGTCAAATTTCGAGTTTGACCTTATTCTTTGCTTTTCACCACTTTCCTACCTTTATTAGACTAAGTTAGACTTGTTAGGATATTTACATACCTTAGAATAAGTCTACATTAGGTGAATTGACCAATTCTCACCTTAAAAGTTCACTTTTTAGGTACTTAAGAGTCAAATTTCGAGTTTGACCTTATTCTTTGCTTTTCACCATTTTCCTACCTTTATTAGACTAAGTTAGACTTCTTAGGATGTTTACATACCTTAGAATAAGTCTACATTAGGTGAATTGACCAATTCTCACCTTAAAAGTTCACTTTTTCGGTACTTAAGAGTCAAATTTCGAGTTTGACCTTATTCTTTGCTTTTCACCACTTTCCTAACTTTATTAGACTAAGTTAGACTTGTTAGGATATTTACATACCTTAGAATAAGTCTACATTAGGTGAATTGACCAATTCTCACCTTAAAAGTTCACTTTTTAGGTACTTAAGAGTCAAATTTCGAGTTTGACCTTATTCTTTGCTTTTCACCACTTTCCTACCTTTATTAGACTAAGTTAGACTTGTTAGGATATTTACATACCTTAGAATAAGTCTACATTAGGTGAATTGACCAATTCTCACCTTAAAAGTTCACTTTTTAGGTACTTAAGAGTCAAATTTCGAGTTTGACCTTATTCTTTGCTTTTCACCACTTTCCTACCTTTATTATACTAAGTTAGACTTGTTAGGAAGTTGACATACCTTAGAATAAGTCTACATTAGGTGAATTGACCAATTCTCACCTTAAAAGTTCACTTTTTAGGTACTTAAGAGTCAAATTTCGAGTTTTACCTTATTCTTCGCTTTTCACCACTTTCCTACCTTTATTAGACTAAGTTAGACTTGTTAGGATGTTTACATACCTTAGAATAAGTCTACATTAGGTGAATTGACCAATTCTCACCTTAAAAGTTCACTTTTTAGGTACTTAAGAGTCAAATCTTGTATTTCTTTGTATTTTTGAATTGTGCTCTTATGTTTATCTTTCTTTTATGTTTTAAAACTTGTGTACATAGTTTTTTTACTATTTTGGTTAATACTTATAGACACCATGCATTATGACCATTTTTAGCCTATTCTAGTAACTAGTTTTAGGTTCTAGGGTGTCATATTTTGAGTTCTAGGTTGTTTTTGTAGTGTGAGTTTCTAATTAGCTAGTTTTTACCATTCTAAACTTGTTAGGACAATTTCTTTCTAGTTTATTTTCCTAGTTTAGTGCAGTTTGCAATTGTAGTACACCTTTTTTGAGGTTTGAGTAGTGATTTCTAGCTACTTCATCTAATTTTTTAGGTTTCAAGTAGGCAAACTTTGAGATTTAGCTATTTCATCTTATTTGACATGTTTCTTAGCTTCCTATAACAACTTTAAACTTGTTAGGATGTGTAGAATACACACTCTTAGCTTACTTTAGAACAATTCCCATTTTCTCACCTATTTAGTACACTTTTTAGGTGTAAGTAGCCAAATTTTGAGATTTAGGTATTTGATCAAATTTGACATCTTTCTTAGCTTTATTTAAGTACTTTAAACTTGTTAGGATAAGAACATTACACATTCTTAGGTTTCTTTAGGTCAATTTTGAAATTGTCACCTATTTACTACACTTTTTAGGTTTTAAATAGTGTAATATTAGGTCCTTAATAGTCAAGTGTTGTATTTCTTTGTATTTTCGAATTGTGCCCTTATTTTTATCTTTCTTTTATGTTCTAAAACTTGTGTACATAGGTTTTTTACTGCTTTGGTTAATACTTTAATACACCATGCATTATGACCATTTTTAGCCTATTCTAGTAACTAGTTTTAGGTTCTAGAGTATCATATTTTAAGTTCTAGGTTGTTTTTGTAGTGTGAGTTTCTAATTAGCTAGTTTTTACCACTCTAAACTTGTTAGGACAGTTTCTTAGAAGTTTCTTAGGCTAGTTTAGTGTAGTTTGCAAATTTTAACCATTCTAGTGCATTTACTCTAACTCATTTTGAAGAAGAAAAAGTTGTAGTGGGTGTCAATTTTTGTGCACAAGGCATTTTCTGTTATTTGGCAGTTTAAACAAGTCCTAAATGTTGTTTTAAACTTGTTAGAAGATTGAAATTGAAGTCTGATTCATCTATGTGCAAAATAGCATATTCAAACCTCATTTTTGAGTGAAATTGGGAACTACAAGGGTGAATCTGCTATATAGTTTGGTTTTGAACCCAATTAAAGTTCAAACAAGTTTAAATTGATGAATTAAAGTTGTTGAATTTATTACCACAGTGTTAGAATCACTTGTGGATGAATTAAAGTGCTGAAAATTCCATTTTGCCTAATCTGAGTGCATTAAACAAGAGATAGAACACTCATTTTTGTGAGCTTTGTGTGCCTAACTTGTTCTCATATCTTTGGCAATAAGAGAGAGTGTTATGTGGTAAGGAACAACTGTTTCCATGTGGTAGGAACTCAGTGGAGCATTCAAGATCAAAGGAAAGTGTTGGTGAATAGTGCACATATGTTGTTGACTAATTCATTATGGTAGAAGAGGATACGTTAAACTTGGATTGGATTTAAATGGGGTTTAAGTTCATTGTTGGAAGTAACTTAAGAGGGAAAAGTAAAATGTAAAGTGGGATACCGGTAAAGAGAATTATGGAGGAGTTGCTCTAGGGTTGCCGCAAATAAGAGTAGAATGTTTGGTGTGATATGGGTTGTGTTTGTAAGTAAAGAAAGAGAAGTTTGCATCAAATAAATTTGTATATGCAGACCAGAAACACAAAGTTGCTGCACCAGAAATCAACTCCAAAGTTCATCTTTCCTTGCTCCAATCCACTCCCTAAGATGTTACCAGTATTGTACAACCTTCTGAGATAGTTTTGTACCCAACGTAGAGCTCATACAAACCACTATTAATCAATTAAGAAGCTAGAAAATCAGCCCTGCTACTGCCAGAAAGTGCAGAATCAGAATGCATAGCTGTAGTTTTATCAAACAGCTTATGGTGAATAGTAGTGTGTCAAATAAAGTTTCATTTGGAGTTTGTGGTGATGAATTTCACATTCCCAAGAGGAAGATATGTATTTATGCGGATGAAAAAATCAAAGCCTGGTCAAGCATTAAATTTTGTGGAGCATCCCGATTGTAGAAGTGGCTATGTCCATCTTATGCCAAAGTTAGGTAGTGATGATGATTTGGGTAGTGGGGTTGAATCTTTCAAGACTAAGCATAAGAAAGAATTTGATGAATTTAATAAGGAAAATAGGAATAGTGATTCAAATTCAGTTCAAAATTTTAAGGAGAATGAGGATTGTGCATCTCATTCTCTTGTAAATATTGATGGTGGTGATTCTTCTTTGACAAAGTCACGAAGTAAGAATAGGAAACATAAGACTTCAGCTTTAGATACAACTAAGGTTTCGAAGTAGGTTGAACCTTTGGTTTCAAGTTGTAAAATATCTGATGATTCGCAAGAAGATGAAGAGGAAAATCTTGAGGAGAATGCAACTAGGATACTATCTTCAAGGTTTGATACAAGCTATACTAGATTTTCGACCAAAGGTTCAAATTGTTTGTCATTTTTTCTATCTTTTAGTCAAAGTATTGTTAACCGTGATTTAAAGTTTCAATCAGGTCTAGAATCTGCATCAGCTGATACTGATGGCAGAGTTTTGAGGCCTAGGAAACAATATAAAAGCAAAGGTTCTTCCAGGAAGAGGCGCAATTTGCTATTAATCTATAATCTTTACTTTATTCTCTCTGCCTCATATCTATGCAATTATGTCTAAAAAGAATTTATAACTATTAATATACTTAGTAATTCCTATTGATATCTTAACCTGGCCAGTGTACCATTTAAAATTCTGATGCTCTTATTTTCCCTTTGTTGCCTCTCCCTTCCCATCCAAACAGTTGTGTCCTGTGAAGCCTGATGTCTACTGACTAAACTGAAAGACTAGATGAACCAAGGTTTCACAAACTCATGACCCACCTGACACCTCTACCTAGAGGACCAAACATGTGAAGACTAGTGAAACTGGCCAAGTCCATCATGCAACCTCAAACTCAAAATGACATTCACATCATTTTACAACAACGTCAAATTCAAGAAAAAAGAATCAAAATAAGAACATGAAAGAGCACATCACATCATGCAAATTCAATGTATCTTTTGCATCAAAATAAAATGACAGAGCACATACCTTGGATTTTGCCTTCCTTGCTTGGTCACGTCTACTGCCAAGACTCTATTCCTCCCTTTCCTGTTGCAATTCCAATTCCTTCTCAACCTAACCTTATGTTTTTTGGAATGGAAATGAATTAGGGGTTGTCATTATACATTTCCACACAGTTCATTCACAAAGAAGGACATTACCTTGTCACAGACCCCCTACACTGGCCTCCCCCTACGATAGTGGAAGTAGTGGTCACGCCGCCACAACACCGTCGTCACACCACCACAACACCGAATCCACGCCGACACTGTCATCACACCGCCACAGCATTGTCGTCAGGTCGCCACAACACTATCGTCACGACGCGATAGAAACCTCGTCAACAGACACCCTCGAACAGCCCCCTCGCAACAATGTAATTCGTCAACCACCACCCTCCTCACCAGCACTATCCTGACGTCGACACAGCGATTGAAGAAATTGGGGTTCTCAACGACAAAGGAAGATGCGATTGAAGAAATTGGATTCTGAAGTGAGAGAGAGGAAGAATTGGCGAAAGGCTTGCGCGAAAACAAATTGGGAGAGTGGGAGAGGGAAATCCCAAATTCTCATTTCATTTAGTCCATGCTTATACCGATGGTCACAAACCTTTGGTAAACTCAATGCACCATTACCGACGGTCGAAAGTCTTCGGTAATCAACCACTTAAGTAACCGTCGGTGTATCCTTTGGTAAATCAACTTTACCGAAGGCCTAAAAAGTTGTCGGTATAATTCCTTCGGAAATTCTTACTTTTCCTATATGAATACGAAATTACTTTTCAATATTTGACTCTTATGAATGTTATGCAATACTTAAGAATTAAAGTGAGAAACTATGCTAATGAAGTTAATGTTTGGAGAATTTTGAAGAACAAATAGGAAACTTATAAACAATTATAATGAAATAGGCTAATTCCACTACTTTTCCAAGATAGATTCATAATCGATTATCGACATATTATTGTTCAATTAATTATTGTTTGGGTTTCAAATTAATTGAAGTACATTCTCAATTAATTTGAGGGTGATCCTACAATTAATCAAAGTAGATTTTCAATCAAATGCAAGACTTTTCTAGATTATTCACAATGAATTTAACTAAAGTACATTCTCAATCAAATCCTATTGTGTTTAATCATGTCTATTCTTAAATATCCTAACCAAATTAAAAGTTAATCAATAAAGTAAATTCTCAATTGATTATAGTTGAAATTATTACCACCAATCAAAGTATACTCTCTTTTGCGATGATCACCTTAATGGTGTGAGCTTAAGGAGAAAGTCCAGTGAGAGTTGAGGGGCAAAGAATATGAGTTGTTAGATGGTTCTACACAGTTGAATTTAGTGTCTTCTTGTAGGTTTGTTTTCATCTAAGTGGTTCTATTATCATTTATGTAGCATAATATTTTAATAGTTTTATACTATTAAAATAGGATGTTACAATAAATACAAAACATTTTAAAATATATGTTAATTTAAAAATTATGTTTGTACTTAGTTATATACCTCTAAAAATTGTTAATGAATAAAATGTGAACAAAATTTACTTACCAAGAAAAAATATTGAGTTTTATAAATAAGAGTAAAAGAGAGAAGAAGAAAATGAATGCTGAAGAGAGTATAAAACTTTTAACCATATGGTTAACTTACATATATCATGATCCACTAGGAAAAAATTATCATTATTTGTGTTATTCTAAAATATATTAATTACAAGTAAATGTTTTTTAAAATAGTAAAGGTAAAACGCTTTAAAAGTTCATTTTGATTGTGATAAATGCTAAAGGTTCTAGTCTAAGGCGTTTTATCTTGACCAAAGATAATAATGGATTAATCTTATGTATGGTAGGGTAGAACTCATTGGTAATGATTTTGTAATGTAGTAGAGGTCACTACAAGTGCAAGGCTTTCCAGATTTTACATCAATGTTTATATTTGGATAATTTAGTTCAGTGTCAACTGTTTGTGTGTTTTTATTTGATTTATTATATTTATCTAATGTTAATCTTATATTTGATATTATGTAATTGTTTTAGAATAATTTTTTACACATTAACTTACCTTAATGTTTCTTTTTATTGATTATTTGTTTGTTTTTGCAATGATCATCTTATTCGAGGGAGAAAATAAGGGATATGTTTTAAAGTATCTCTGATTGATAATGATAATGTTGTAGGATATTTCTCATGTCATAGTATTCCTTATTTCATTTTGAGTTATTTTATTATTACGGTTATAATATAAAACTCCAATGTTATAATATTTTATTTTATTATTTGTAAGCATATAATAAAACTCCAATGTTATAATATAAAACATATAAAAAGGGTTGAAAAATTAAATAAAAGGTATATCTTTTCAGAAGACATGTTTTTATTCAAGTGTAAAATGTGAATTTATTTAAAATGAACAAAATTGAAAATCACTAATTAAAATAATAATAAATCTATGAAAATTAGTTATATAATGATAAATAATCTCTTGAAGTTATCATATTATTTTGTTTTCTATCATTATATATATCTTATTTTATTAATGAATATTTAATTTATTAATGAATATTCAATTTATATAATGATAAATAATCTCCTGAAGTTATATTTTTTATTATTTAATCTTCTGTGATTTTGCTTTCAGGTGAAAAGAGATCCAACAAATGCATGCATAAAAAATCAATGGCAGCTGCTAATCAAATAAAGATTTTATTTTTCACAGCAAAAACATTACATAATCATCAGGTTAGTATATAACAACTACATTGCTATTCAGATCTACCTGTTTTAAAACATGCAACATTATGCACAGTCATAAATAATACATTAAATTAAGTTAAATATATTTTTGTTTTCTTAATTGTAAATATGATTTTTTTTTAATTTTAGATTAATTTACTCTCTTATCTTTAAAACTGTGTAAATTTAATTTTTTTAACCAAATTTTATTAATTTTATTTAAGGTTTCAAATTTATTTATCAACTAACATTGAAAAAAAAAGTTAAACCGTATATACTAAAATGTTACTGTAAAAATATTTAAAAAATTAATATTTATTATATAATATTTAATTATCAATAAATTCTATTAGTAATATTTAAATTTATTACAGACAAATTTTATTCCTGCATGTGTATTGAGAAATTTGATATGAAAAAGATAAATATTGTGATACCTAAACTGTAGGTAAATGGCAACTTGAGCAGATATACTTTCATTCATATCTTATATGATTTAAATTTAAAGAAAATTTGAGTATATATTTTTGACACTTTTTAATCACATTATTAAGGATATTTTTTTTTATTTTTATTGTTAGCATGATACCTTGTAATAATATTTTAGCTTTAAATAATTTGAATTTTATAGAATATTATTTTCCAGATGTCGTGCTTTCTCATCCAAAGTCAGCTATCTGTAACCCATGTCTACTTATGAGTGTGTTTTTTTTAATTGTTTTTTTCTTAAAAAAGTAATATAATTAGCAAATATATAATATAGACAAATTTTACTCTGCATATGTGTTGAGAAATTTGATACGGAAAAGATAAATATTGTGATGCGTAAACTGTAGGTAAAGGCAACTGGATCAGATATACTTTCAATCATATTAATGATTTGAATTTAAATAAATTTGGAGTATATATTTTTGACTTTTGTAATCATATTATAAAATTTTGACATTTTTGAGGATTTTATTTTTATTTTTACTATTTGAAGATAACTTGTAATAATATTTTAGCTTTAATTAATTTGAATTTTATACAATATTATTTCTTGTTGTTGTGCTTTCTCATCCAACTATTGTTATATGATATTTTTTATTTATTTGTTCGATAATATATTTTTGTACAAATGAGTTTATTATATATAGATGTAAATGCTATAATTTTTTATAGTATTAATGTACATCATTGAAAAGGATTTTTAATTTTGTAAAGGGATAATTAAATAATTAAATTATTACCTAACAATTTAATAAAAAAAGTCTATCTTATTAATGAAAAAAATAATTTAGAATTTTTGTTTTTCAGACAGTGACATTAATAAACTATAAAATTTGAATAATGAAGAGTATCATACACTTCAGTTCAATAACAATGATGAGCACCAACCAACCAACGTTCATTATATTATGACTTTTATGTATTCTTCTTTTTTAAATGTTTTTTTTCTTCTAAGTTCTTTTAAATGTTCTTAAATTTGGTAATCATATGTAGTGTTTTCAGTTCTTTTGAATTGTACATGTTTTTCTTGATTTTAGCATGTAGAAGTAATAGTATTATAGATGCTTCTGAATCAAGAATCTGTAGAAAGAATTTCTGCATAATGAAAGCAGCTCTGAGTTTCTTTCAAATGGTATGTATTTTGATTCTTCCAACAATATTATGCATCTTATTATTTATTTAGATTTGGACTAACTTAATCACTTGCTTTTATATTCATGCATGAATGAAGGTTATTCAGAGGCTTTTCAATTATACGAAGGAAATGCGAACACTATTTTTTATTTGTATGCATGAATAAATGTAGAGTTGAAGAATTAAAGAGTACATCTATTTTTCAACTGACATGCCTTGTATATGCATCAAAGAGGCTATTCAATTTTATTTAGAATCTGCTTTTATTTGCTATAGGGAATTGGTAGAATTAGTTATTCCATATCTACTCTATATTTATATTTAAAATTCAATTTAATTAATTTTGCTTATATCTTTAGCAATGGAACGTCACCCTTTTTCCATATCTACTCTATATTTATGTAATATTGTACAAACTAACTTCGTTATTGAGTTCAACTAAAATTATCGAATTCAAAATGGCAATTGGATTTTCTGACAGCAAAAATGTTGAAACTCAAAATAAAAATTGAATTATCTTAAATAATAGAGTAATTATTATCTTTTATTCTTCTTTTAAGCTTTTTTTAATTTGTTCCATGAGGTTTTTGGCTTGTGTGTGATGTCCATTTGTCTTTAATGTTCAATGCATATTCAATACAAATATTTGTTCCATTAAGATTTTTAGAATGCTATGAGATCTTTAATTTGAATTTTTATGGGTAGATATTGTGTTTTATATGAAAATAAGTCACTAAATAATAAAACTCTTTACGTTAGTACCTCCTTACTAAGTAAGAATAACTAGTAAAGGATAACTTTTGTTATTAATGTTTTAATAAAAATATACTTAATGTAATGTTTTATTTGGTATTACTAAATTTACAAGATTTATGGAACAAATTACGTCATTTAGAAACCCACTTATTACAACCTTTTCCCAAATCTCAATAATATGATTTCATAAAAAAAAATATATTTTCCTTTAGAGAATCTATTTAAAAGAAGATTACCATGATGAGTTAATGAAATGCTTACATTTTTTTCTTACAAATGTTATAAAACAATAATAATAACAATTTAATACAACTAACTTTTTAATCTTAAGTATTATAATATGAAAACCACAAAAGATAACCGAAATTAACTACTCTTGTATGTCTAGAATCGTTAATAAAAAATATGTATAAGATTCATTATAAATCAAATCTGATATTAACTTTTCAAAAATAATCAATTATTAGAAAACCTAATATGCAGAATCCTAAAATCTTTTATTTGATTAGCAACCGCCATATGATGTTTTTGATGAATGCATTTGGATCTCTTCTTACCTTATAGCAAAATAAAGAAAATTACATAATAGGAAATATAATTTGTGAATAAGATATTTTTCTCATTGTATAAACTAACATAATATCTAAAAAAATTTAAGTTCTAATTTCTTTTGTGCGATAAATAAATGAACTGATTTGTTAATGTAGTTAAATATAAATGTTAAAAGAAATTGTTAAAAATAAACATAATGCTTACTACTAAATGAAAAAAAAAAATCTTAAAAGTGGCTGTATATGTAAAAATATATTCAGAATATACAAGTACATAAACTAGATCCATGTTTTTCAAACAGATACCCATAACATACAATGACATAATATATTAATATAAATTAAGGTTTCATATAAATTTAACATTATTTTTTAATTATCTTAAAAAAAATAACGAAAACTAAATTTTAATCAACTAAAGATATTAAATAGAATTAAGAACTAAGAAAGATTCTTTTGAAAGCAAACTTAATTAATGAGAAATCAACACAATATTCATATAACTGAACATACTATATGTTATAGGCAAATTTTTAAGGAAAATCTTAGTAAAGTGAGTTATGCGGGTCAGTTTATCTTGTCATTTACCTGCCTTGTCATTCTTAAGGAAAATCTTAATAGCATGGATTAAGCTGACCAAAATATTGAGTTTACTCTATATTTTTTTATGCTTATGTATCATTCATTCTTTATTAAGTATCTATTGGTAATGTGGGAAAGAAATAAAGAATAAGAAAGAAAAGAAGATAAGAGAGAATGAAGAAGAACAATGACTTTCTTAAGCTTTATGTTTTGGTGAAGGGAGTATGTTGATTGTTGTCACTCTGCAATAAACTATAACTCACTCATCTAATACACTATAATCGTCTTATGCAATAATAATTATTAGATAAAGTTAAGCTAAATAAAGTTAACTTTCAACAAATCCATCTAAGAACTCGTCCTTAACACTTATTTAAATTTGTATAAATGGTTGGAAGCATAAAAAAAGGGTTTAAAAAGATTTAGACAAATATACAATACCAATAATTATTTAAAATGATAATAATAAAAATACTAATAAAAGATAAACTATTTATCTTTTCTAAAATTATTTAATAATATTTTAATTATTTAAAAAGTATAATAATATAAATATCAATAAAAACCAAATGTTTATCCTTTCTATAATTACTTAATAAACTTCTAATTATTTTAAAAAAATAATAATAAAAAAACATAATAAAAACATGATAATATCAATTATCACTTAATTAAGACTAGATTAAATAAAACAAAACAAAATTTAAAAAAATTCCAAACTTCTAGTGTTTTGATAGGTTGATTAGTTGAATATTGTTTCCTGGTCAAATAACTAAATTGATATCCAATTTAAGTTACAACTTGTTTTTAAATCAATTCTAGTGTTTAGGATGTCATTTGAATCATTTGGGTGAGTCTTAGGTGCAACCAAATTATTAGAAAAATATGGTTGTTGTCAAAACTTAACAAGAATAATTGATTATCTCATTTGATAATCGATTATTTCAGTCAGAATTTCATCCTTTCAAAGTTTTCTAGAATAATCGATTATTTCAGTCAGAAGATCATTTATGCATGAATTTTCTCGGGAGAAATCGATTATCAGGTGTGATAATTGATTATCTCTAAAAGAATGTTGGGTACCCTGTATGCAGATTTCGTTTCTTTTGTTTTCTTCTCTTCTGCTATTTATGAATGGAAATGTTTTAATATTTTAATGATATTTTGGTAATATATATTGAATATTATTATGGTTTATGCATGAGGTTATATATGTATTGAAGTATGGTTTTAAAAGAGTTTTTAAGGTAAAATTCTTGATGATTGTTTCAAGTAGAGTAATGTATTTATGTACGAACTTAGCATTGGAAGTTATTTTAACGCTCCAATAATCACTCCATCTCAAGTAAAGAGGATTATGCAGTGAGAAGTAGTAGGAGATCCTAGTCTATGGTTTGGTATTCTTTGTCCGTAGGTCGTTAACTGACTAATCTTATGTGGTAGCTTGGGGGAGGGGGTAGTTGTTCTACCGTTACAAGTGTACAACTTGTTATAGTCTGACATCAATATATATATCCGGATTAGTCAAGTCTAGAATTCATATGTATGGTTAGGTTTGATTTGGTTTGAAATGAATTATGTTATATATATGATGTTTTACAATTACATGAGTTGATTATTTTATAATATTAGATTACCCTCCTTACATTGTTGTTTATTCTTGTTTGATTTGAAATGATCACCTGATAAGTATTAAAAAAGAGAGATCTGATGAGTATTGAAAAAGAGAGATGAGATTTCATTATAGTAAGCCTTAGGTGGTGGCAGAGATGCATAGTTTGTTATAGTTTAATTAATTTTTTTTTATAAATATAATATAAGAAACATGATATAAATAAGTATATGGTTTCTGTTTAGAATTATATATATAAAACTTGACTTAGAGTGTTTTGAATAACTTTAAAGATTCTTTTATATATTTTTTTCATACATGCAGACAGAAAAAATGTTATTATTATGTTAGGGACTGTTTGGAGAGAAACTGATTCATGGTTTTTGGATACAAATGGCAGCCATGCAATCTTCACATTCAAATTCACTTCTGAGATACAACAGCTGTAAATAACTTAAATTTAATGGAAATTATATTAAAATCTATACCACTGTTATTTCTTTGTTCTCATTTTTCAAAATGAGAACAAAATGGAACTCAAGCAGACATTATCTTATATTCTTTTATAAGTATTTTTATTTTAATTTGTTGCATGAGGTTTTTGGCTTGCTTGTGATGTCTATTAATATTTTATGTTGAATATGAATATTTGTTGCCGATAGAGTTTTGTGATTATTATTTGCATTTATTAATAATGGTATGAAGGGAATAATATATATGGTAATATTCGGTAGGGTGCCATAATAACGTATAATAATAATAATAAAGATGGCACCCTGGCTTATTATTAAAAATAAAGATGGCACCCTAGCTTATTATTAAAAAAAAAACTAGTTCCAATTTTCACTATAAGAGACCAATCTTTTTAGATAAAAGAACTGCTATTAAGAACACTTTTGTTATATCATATTATTTCTTTCATGACATAAGAATTTATAAACATGTAATGGATGTGTTTATTCTTGTTGATTATGGTGTCTTTTGTCCTCTTAGTTGTTTGTATGAAGTTTAAATTTAGGATTTCAATGAATGAAATAATCTATTCGTGAGTATGTTTTCTTATTGTTTATATACTGTGTATGACTTAGATAAGGAGTGGGCAAGAGGTAAGAAACAACATTTTGTACCCTTAGATATTTCAACTTTTGTTTGGATTGTGTATTTAATATTTATCGGCAGTCAGAAACAAATTAATAAAATAGAAAGAAAGTATGGCAAAGAGATGATATTGAGAAATTATATTTTCTATTATTCCATCTTCTAAACCATTCCACAAATGCATGTAAGTATATGTTATCTCAATGTATCAAAAGTCAGGAAATGTTACTGCTAATCTAATAAAAGATTTCATCTTTCACAGCAAAATCATATAATCAGGTTAGCATCTCAAAAACACTTCAACATATAAATGCTTCTGTTTTACTTATTATATTAGGTAAAAGAAATTGGAAAAAAAGGTTTTGTGTTTGTTAATGATATTTACTTAAACTAAGATATCTAAACTTTTTATAATGTTTTAAAAGGAAAATATATTGTAAAATCCAAAGAATGAACTGTTTTAGTAAAGCTAGATATGATTTTCTTAAGCTTTATGTTTTGGTGAGAAGAATATGTAGATTGTTGTCTCTTATGCAATCAATTAGAACTCACTCATTTAATACAATAATCGTTTAATGCACTAATAATTAATAAAAAGTAAATTTAGATAAAGTTAAGCTAAAAAAAGTTAACTTCAACAAATCTGTCTAAGAATTCCCCTTTAACACTTATTTAAATTTGCATAAATAGTTTGAAACATAAAAAAAGGGTTTTAAAAACACATTAGACAATATACAAAGATTTAGACAAATATACAGTTTAAAAGGAAAATAATAAAAATACTAATAAAAGATAAAATATTTACTAATAAGTACACCCTTCCTTAGTTATACATCATATTCGAACTCATTTACTTTCTTCACCAAAGTACATTAAAGGACATTCATACATTAATCCATTTGAGAGTGTAATATATCATTATTTCAAGTTTTGTTATTTTGGAAACCTATTCTATTCATGCTTACATCTATTATGTTTATTCATGTACTATGTTATGTTCTTTACAATAATTTTAATCCAAACATCTGACTAATGGGTTTTGCTTCTAATTTTGTAAAATATAATATAAAAGGATGAACTTTTAAGAATTACATTTATAATAATAGATTTTCATATAGGATTTTCAAAATTACAAATACAATTCATTAGTCAGGTAAATGGATCCAATTAGTTATTGAATAAGTTCAATTAATAAGGAGTTGTAACCAATATATTTAATAATACATGTTACTATGAATAATAATATATCTACGAAAATTCATAATATTAATATAAAAAAGTATTAAATTGATTAAAATGATTATCAAATTTCATTAATACAAGTGGCTGTAAAGAATAGGTTGCATGAACAGCAAAACATAAAATAAAGACAAATTACACTCTCAAATTAATTAACACCTACATGTAATGTAACTTAATGTACTAACTTCATATTTACACTCAATCAATTCACAATATTAAACAAAGTGAGTTTCTCAAATATACTAAGCAATATTAAAAAATAACTTTGGTGAATGATATGATGATAATGTAACTAAGTTGTTATCTCTTCCACAATATTGCATCTCTTCTTATCTATTTGCATCATAACATGGACGGTTCATATGAATAAATAAGATAATGCCAAATTTGATATACATCAAGTGGAATTTTCTTATATGATATTTTATATACTGCTAATGAAATATACATTTGATCTTTCACGGCAAAAACATTGCATATTATACAAAATCTCATTACCTTATTATATTAGCATCCAAGTCACTGCAATCGATAATGAAATGTTGATTTTATAACTGTTAAAGTTTTAATTCATTGAATAATTTATTAATATTATTCTGACAAATACAATTTTTTTTAAGTGATATTTGTCTAATGACATTTGTTTAATATTTCTTTCAAATGCAGTGCTTTTATATATTTTCTTAGATTATTGTGTTGCATTAAAATTGATACTAATATGATGAGTTTTTCTACATTATGTATTGTCTTTACTGTGAAAGATCCAATATTCACTTGATTAGCAATATAATTCTTTGATTTTAGATAATATAATTTTTATATACAATAGTGAAGATTGATAATGTTCTGAATCATTTTAATTATTTTTCTTAATATTTTTCATTCATTTATGGTATCAGTTGAAATATTTTAATTTATAAAATATGAAGATCTACTCTATGAAAACTTTCTGTATCAGAAAGCAGAAACAAAATAAGTAGAAAGGAAAGGAGAGGGAAGACGAAAGAAAAAATATGAGAAAAATAAAAAAAAAATTAGAGCAAGCCGTGAGTGAGTTTCTAGGGTTATTTAATTACTGTCTATTCAATTAGAAGTAAAAATTCTATCATTATTTAATTACTTTTATTAAACAAAACCAGTAATTTAATTTCTTGAAACATGAAAATAGACATAAAATCATAATATTGTAGAATGTCCATCATACTATATGAACAATTTTACTTAATGGTTTGACAAAAAGATAATAGGAAGTAGTTGACTGGAAAGACAATTAAAAATCAAATCTGTAATTAATTTTCAATGATTTATTATAATTTTAATTACTGATTTTGTTCAATTTTCATCCTCTCATTAGTATCTAAATTCACATTATTGAATAAAAGTATCTCTTCTAAAAAGATATACCTTTTATTTATTTTTTCAGTCCTTCCTATAATATTAATATACCCACATTAGATTTAGTTTATAAATTATAATAATTGTTGTAACATCTAACAAAAATTAGAATCCAATATTATCTTATGTATGCACTATATTACAATTATATTAATTTTGAAAATTATATCAACTTAAAAGATTTTAACTTATATAAACAATTTTAAATTACTTAAGTTTAAATTAAAATAATATTAAAATTTTCACATGAAAATTAAAATAAGATTGTTTTAAACAATAATTGTAAGTCAATTTTTTAAAACGTCAAAATTAAAATAAGGGTGTTTTAAACAATAACAGTAACTCAATTTCTAAAATTAGGGTGTTTTAAATATTCGTCAGCATATTAACTAATTTACATACTAATTTACAAATATAAAAGTTATTATTATGAATAAGAAATTATATACTTAATAACCTAGATTGTAAATTGATCACTACATTAGTTATTAAGGTTTTTATTATCAAATAAATTAATATTCAAATTGATGACTAATTATAATTTTTTTGTTATAAAGACTACTAATTTGTAATTTATATTGTGAAAAATTAGTTTTTATCTCTAAAATTGATTACTGCTTAAAGAATGTTCTTGTAATAAAATAAATAATTGATTTTAAAAAACCTGTAATAAAACAATTTATTATATAAAGGGAGTTGATATCAGACTTACTGACGATATATGGACCAATCTGGTAAGTTTATGGATTGAAGGTGAAAAATGTCATCTGGGAATAGAGGGCTTCCATAAGTACACTGAATATCAGAATACTCTGAGGAACCCTGACGACTGTAGAGACTACTCCAGTTATAAAACTGGTGGGATGAAGATAAATGATCGACTTGAAATTTTAGTTATTTCTTCGATCTTAATGCCAAGTGGTGGAAACCATGCGCAAGCTACTATAGAAGATTTGTTTCTGTTGAAAGCCTTAAAGGAAAACATTCAAGTTAATTGGCCTGCAGCGATATCTGACAACATGATGAAGGTTACCAAACTGGAATCTGTCAAGTTACCTTACTGTGTCTTCATATCAAAGGTACTTGTTTATTATGGAGTGGATTGTATTAGAGAATCAAGCAAACCCAATCCCAGAACAAGTTTGATTGACAAAACTACCTTGCACCTTATGCAAATGACTAAAACGGATGAACTAGAATCTCTTCTAGGTAGCCAATATAGAGCAAGGTCAGAGTTTGAAAGGATTATGTTGAATGGTTTAAGAATTGTGATAAAGTTACTAAAATAACTAAGGGCAAGAACACAACACCATGAGGAGTCCTCTGAAGAATCAATGTCTACTGATGTAAGCAATCCTGAGGAGACAAATGAGAGTACTGAGAGTAAGAGTACTGAAAAAGAAAGCACTAGTTTTAACGACAATGATATGATACTTGGAGACTTTGTTAACAAAAAGAGGAAGAAAAAATGAGTCTTTTAGAATAATGTCTTCTTTTGTCTTGGCTTAGATTTCCATCTTTTTGTTTTGTTCCTTGTTTTTGCTCCTATCATTGTATATCTTCTCAACATAGAAATAAAAATCAGGTTTAAATGTGATAGGGGGAGCATCATTGCATTTTAAAAATTGCACATATTTTTTTTCTGATGCATCTCTATTTGAATATCAACATAAATATCTAGAGTATTCTTTTTTTGTTAATGCACAAAGGGGGAAAGAATTTATGAAAGGGGGAAAATATGTCTTCTGTTTCATATCTACTTGATATATTGTTGTTTGGATGAGTTACAAAATAGAGTAAACAAATGTGTTTTGTTTTTGGTTGTGCAAACATGGTTGGTTATTAATCATGGTTGTGCATCATCAAAAAGGGGGAGATTGTTGACAACACAATATCTATATCACTTTGGTTTTTGATGATGACAACACAACACATATGTGTTGTTGTGTTACATGTTCTTATGCTGGATGATTGATATATCTATTGAACATGTTTATGTGTTGTATTGCTATAAAAAATGCATACATATTAAGCTTGTACTTGTTACATCATTTCTGGATGCATTGCACATGTTTTAAAGCATGAAAACCACAAGCACTTTTATGTACTTATAACTGTGTGACAAACCTACAGTATAGTTGACTCCATTATTAATTGATTCGACTATGCTAAAATCTTTGTACAGATTTTGAGAATCAGTGCTTTGTGAGATTTTGAGAAGGAAAGAATTTCAAAATGTTTTTACATGTCGAAGTCGACTATGTGCGCCACATATTCAAATGTATTAGTTGTTTGTTTTGAAATTCTGTTATGTTCTTGTACAGTAACGGCTATATTTTCAAAAGTTAGTGCTTTGTGAGAACACAACACTATGAGGAGTCCTCTGAAGAATCAATGTCTATTGATGTAATAGTGGAGGTTTTTATCCTCCGTAGAAAAACCTCCGCAAATTGAATATGATACTAGGGGTTGCAGAAAACTCCCACAGATAGATTGTGGCGACTCAAACTGCGAGAGTTTTAAAAACCCTCGGAAATTACTTTACGGAGGGTGAAAACCTCCACAAATCGAAAAAAAAACCTTCGCTAATTAACATTTTTTTTATAGTGGCTTCGGCAACAAAGAAAGAAAGAAAAAACATCTGGAACTCTCGAGGCAGCAGAGAAAGAAATGAAAGACCAAAGAAAGCTTGTGAGTTTTAGAGTTTTATGTTAACATTATATAGAGGAATATGGGGTCCCCTGTTTTAATTATGTGATTATAAAAGTTCTCTCATCATTTACCTATTTTTATTAAATAGTACTAGTAAATCAATTTCTTAAAACATGAAAATAGATATAAAATTATAATTTTGTACAATATGCATCATAATATTATATAATTAATATAAATTAAATAAAATTTTACTCAATAAAAAAATTATCAAGCAAATAAATGTTTTATACTAAATTGAATATTCATTAACATAATAAGATATATATAATGATAGAAAATTTAATTAAAATAATATGATAACAGCTCTATAATTAGAATGCCATAAATGGAATAATTAGAATGTTGAAATACTTAGTTTTACATAAAACCAAGAACAACAGCTCTATAATAGAAAGAGAAGTAAACACAGTTGATAACAACAATAGAGAGTAACAATGATACTGGACTTGTAATGACACAACAGAGATAAACAAAGGTGCAAAATGTATTTCTTATTTCAATTTTTTAATAACCAACTTACAAGGCATGATATAATGATACTGGGACTTGTAATGACACAACAGAGATAAACAAAGGTGCAAAATGTATTTCTTATTTCAATTTTTTAATAACCAACTTACAAGGCATGATATAATTGTTTATTTTTCAGTAGTGATTATACAAAATTAAATTGACATAACTAATTAAACTATTAAATGTAATTCAAATTCTAGAATATTATAGAAAAGTCTAAGATAGGAAGAAAAATCAAGAATATTCTACATAGGTAAGAATCTAGAACATTCCACATAAGTTGTGGCTAGCATATTCTAGAATAATCCATGGGTCTATAAATACCCATGTACTCTACCTTTGATGTATGTAGACAAGAAGCCAACATCTACAACAACTAAGACCACTCCAACACTTTTTCCAACTACTACTTCTACATTCTACTATCTCCACATTTTCTCTACATTTTCTCTACCTCATCAACTATTCCTTTCACAACCTCAATATACTAACACCAACAATTCCAAAAAACCTGTTATCAGTGTTACGTGAGACATTTTAGATGCTTTATATTACATCCCATCTCATCAAAAGACTATAACAACAAGTGGTCACAATCCAACAATAGTAAAAACTCGAGTAGCTACACCTCTACACAGCTAATCGTTCAAATCCTCAATTTGAAATTAAGAGAACAAAAGAAAATACGAAAAACCAATGAAATAATCAATAGAAATTAGAATTATCAGGAGTCATCATCAGAAGAATACAATATCAACAACAGAAACCCTAACAAAATAAAACTCACACTCTTCTCTCTTGCCAAATAGACGTGGCTGAATTTCCCCCTTCCAAGAGGCTTTCCAACCGTTCAGCGTCCACCTCCTCTCTACAGCTAAACCTGACACCTCGAAAAAATCCTGACAAAACGAAACACCACAAATCAGAACAAAACTGTGACGAGACCTTGTTTGAAGACGAACCCAAACAGAAAAGCTCCACAAACAATAAGAGACTTTGTTTGAGGAATCATAACAGAGAAATGAAGGTTGCAGGAAAATCACAATAGAGAGAAGCTTGCGGCTACACGTTCTAGGGCTTGTGAAAATTAAAAGATTGGAAAATGAAGGCGTGGGAAGGAGAGGGTGCTAAGTTGTATTTGGTGTTAAAACGCCGAAAATTTTTATAAAATAATAAAAATATCTATCTGCGGTTTTTGTTATAACCGCCGGAAATATTTGAGGTTTCACAAACAACCGAAATATAACCCCTTCTAAAAAACATAATTTCTGTAGTGCGTGTGCAAGGAAAATTCTTAATAAAATAGTTATTATATTTACCTTTTATTTTTTGTTTTTAAATCTTTTGTCAATATTTTATGACTATTATTACTATATTTATAACAATTATAATTTTAAGGGTTAGTAACATGATAATTGTTATAATAAAACTATTATTATTCATTTTTTTTTAACTTACATTTAATAGAATATCAAATATACCCTTCAAATCACAACTATTTAAGATTGGTTAAAACCAAATAAATTGTCAAACATTATTTTGAACCATATATATTTACTTAATTGCATAACAAAGTTAAAAATAATAATAATAATAAATTATAAATATGTTTTTAGAATTTTTTCTTATATTGATAAGGAGTCTATTTTAATGTTTTAAAGATATCTTATGTATGAGTCTGCTTTGAAAAAGATTTAAATAAGATATAAATTAAATCCTTTAAAAAAACTTATCAATTAATTTTTAACTTTCTTGAATGCTTTTAAATTGTAATTTCAAAAATAAATTCTTATAAAAACTCATACTCTTTACTTATCTGATTTTGACTAACCTATAATAATAAACCAAAATTCTGAAAATGTAATGTAATTGATAATATTCTTTCTTTTTTACCCATATTTTTTTTCTAAATTAAGTATACTGAATATATAATTGTCACAAGTATGAATGTTTTATTTTTTTATGTTACTAACAACATTATTAGCTCTTACGCAATCTACACTGCTTGGAATCATCAATAATAGAATTTCTTACACAACTACAGTCATCCTAACATGCCAATCCAGAAAACGTATAATGATTGGAAAGACCTAGGGAAAATGTTTTATTCTATGATTGGATCACTTACTTCACTCTATCAGAGTGTGGAAAATCTAGACAAAAAGTTTATAAATTAAAGTTATATTATATAAAGATAACAAAATTAAATACCATATAAGAAAAATTATAAATTCATTATTTTAAAGTTTTAGTTAAAAGATATTTCAAATACTTTATATATAAAAAAACTCAATAAACTATTATTATTATTATTATTATAATTATTATAGTAGTAGTATTATTCTTCATAATTTTTTTATTGTTATTCTTATCCTTCTTATGTCTTCTTCTTTCTATTCTTATTATTCTGGTTTATCTTATGTTGTTCTTTTCATTTTTCTTCTTCTTGTTCTTTTTATTCTTCTTCTCTTCTCCTTATTATCATTATCATTATTATTATTCTTATTATTACTGTTATTCTTATTAATACTTATGCAATGTAGTGTTAACTAGGTAGATCAACAAGTTTGATCTTGAATTTTCATGGAAAATCAAAATTTGAACGAAGAAGGTTTTATTTACTCCATTGTCGTTGAAGGTTCATTGGTTTCCTAGGACTTTCTTAAGCATTGGAATAATTGTTATATGAACCTGATTAAAAAAATTAAAAGATATTAGGTGAGGGTAATATGAATTTGAAACTTATTAAATTAAAGACAGAAGAGAAATTTGAACTCAAATAGTTGTTTTGTAATGACATTTTGGAAAATTTTTCGTATAAAATGTTGTAACTTTTGTTAAGACGTTAAATTATATTTTCTTTAGATTGATATTCATTCTTATTATAACTTATAAGTTTGAATAAATGTTGTTATGCTTTTTCTTTTCGAAGTTTTTAATTAGTTTAGCCAAACTTGTGACTTTATTTATTGACTCATTTAAAGTTTTTATAAATGTGATTGATATACCAATATTTACATATGAATTTAAATCCATAAATAATATAGGTATTACATACATATTTTACTGATGAATGTATAAAATTTAATTACTTATGATTTTCTTTTAGGTAAAAAAAATGATATAAGTGAAAAAAATTTCATCTATTAATTTTATATACGTATTTAAAATCAATAGGTGAAAATTAATCTATGACCTCTTCTATTGGAACTCTAACCTCCATTGCACTTGTGTCATATGAGTTACTACTCCCCTTGTAAATTGGATGAAGATTCTAAAAAGAAAATAAATAAGAAAAAACCTTGTAAACCTAGGAAAAATGTTTCAAGTCTATGATGCTAACAGGTTCTTCCAAATCGTTGTTAGTAGAACTTCTCTGATTAAGTTCAAGATCAATGTTCCCAACCTTTTAAGCAAAGGAAATCTTTCCTGAAAGTTAAATATTTGCATCATGTGTAAAACATAAAAATTTAATTTATATTTTATTAAGTTAAATTTATTTAAAATTTAATTTAATTTATATTTTATTAGGTTAAATTTAAAAAGATTTAGATTATAGATTTGAAAAAGAGAATAGAATATATTATAGATTTTCCTTTTCTAACAAATCACTAACAAATAATGTAACATCCCAATAAATCTATAACAAGAGCTATAATTTATTTAAGGAGTTCTCATGAATAATAATAATAAAGAACAGTGGAGGACGGAAAAATAAAGAGAAGGGAACGAGAGATAACATATAAAATTGAAACTACACAAAGTATAGAAGTCTGATACAATTTACAGAACTAGACCGAACGGTCTTGGTACATTTCATGACCGAACGGTATTACAAAAAGGGGGGTATCTAGACCGAACGGTTCTACCAAAAATACTTAACCGAACTGTTATCTATACTAAGCGAAAGTAAAATCTAATCTAAGGACCGGACGGTCCTGCACAGTTCTCTGGCATCGCGTCTATAGGTAGCTCGGCCTGCAAGGCATCCTCCAAGGTATCTTCGTGATCGCCCTCTGCTCACACCCCAAAGGATGATCATTGCAGTGAAGAGAAAAACCGAACGGATAAGACCGAATGGCACATGGACAAGACAGGAAAATAAGGGTAAGCTTATGTAAATTTAATTAATTTCAGTATACTTTTAAAACGTACACATGAATCACATACATCAATATCTCAACCATAAATCATAAGTCAAGTATATCCATATAAAAACTGAAGGGTAACATCATTATAACCAAATCTCTCTAGACACTGTCCGGACGGTATGAACCATGTAGCTCGCCGCTCACTGCACCCGGGTGGACCTGGCTGGGATACCCTCAACAGACCGCCACCTGAGGCTAGTCCAGTGGAACCACCTCAGTATAGAAATACCCTGAGGCTAAAGGACCTCCTGTCATTCCCACACATGAATTACCCTTCTCTACCTGGGAAGGTGTACTCACGGAATATCAGGATAAAGCATAACCTCAGTCTGACCATAGTCACACTTTACCAAATAAATTTCTAATTCATGAGATATTCCTCCCTGGAATACTCTTAAAATCATAAGGAATTCAATAATTGACCGAACAAAGATAAGAAGACCAAGTATCAAAGGAATTCAACAAGTGACCGAACGGTCGAAAACATATCAGAGACCGAATATAACAAGGGACTTCCATCAGATGATCGAATGGTCAGATAAAGAAGAACATCGAACGTTATTTGAAAGTTAAAGAATATAAGTGATAGCTCCATCCTTGAGCTATGCAGCATTTCCGTGAGATTTGGAGGCTGGAAATTGCAAATGGAAGATGAAAACTCAATGGATGATGACTGAAACAGCAGCAGTGAAGGCAGATTCCAGTGCAGTTCAGTTGAACATTTTCAATGGTTGATGAGTGCAGTTTGGCAGCGGAGGAAGATGTGAGGAGTGGCTGTTGGAGTGAAGGCAGTGCTTGGATGAAGAGATGCAACTCAGACGGCCTTCCACTCAAGGAAGGAAGTTGCAATGGAGAAACTAAGCATGAGAGGACTTCTGAATTTAAGAAGAGGCTGGATATTTCAGCAGAGTAATCTTATATCATTCAAAAGTGATTACAAGGTGCTACCATGGGGGGTTTTATAGCTGCAGCCCCTTGGCTATATGTGAGATGCATGATCCGTGAAAAGTGGATCTCATTTCCACCGGTCTAGCATATTAAACATGTGAGGAAAATGCTTTGAATCACGTGGAAACATGCTGAATTAAATTTGATGTTGCAGCCCCTTGCTTGCTAAGCTCACCCCCCTTCCTTTGTGGGAATGACTCTTTTACCCTTCTCCATGTTTTGGTACTTTGACAACATCTTCTTGGTCTCCAATCTTCCATCCAAAAATAGCAAAAAGTACTTGACCTTTGGGAGAGTGTTCCTCTTGAAGTTTCTTGATCATCCCTCTTGTGATAGGTCCTATGGTGTTAGGCCTTCTTGTATCATCCCCTCCTTCTTGAGAGGGATTTGTCCTCAAATCCATAGGATCTTCATCCTCACTTTCATAACCTGCAAAAGGTTTAAGGTCAGATACATTAAAGGTAGCATGAACACTATATTCAGGAGGAAGATCAAGTTGATATGCATTGTTATTAATCCTCCTTATGACTCTAAAAGGTCCATCTCCTCTAGGATTGAGTTTGGATTTTCTTATGTGAGGAAATCTTTCCTTTCTAAGATGAACCCAAACTAAATCTCCTTCATTGAAGATTAACTCTTTCTTGCCCTTATTATGTTGCTTGGCATATTTCAGATTTTGTTGTTGAATTTGATTGCTAACCCTTTGATGTAATTCTTTGATAAACTTAGATTTAGATACCCCATCTTGATGAACAAAATCAATAGAACTTGGAAGGGGTATTAAATCCATAGGAGTTAAAGGGTTAAAACCATAGACAACCTCAAAAGGAGACAATTTAGTAGTTCCATGAACTACTCTATTGTATGCAAACTCAACATGAGGTAGGTACTCATCCCAAGATTTGTGATTTCCTTTAAGAATTACCCTTAGTAAAGTGGAAAGAGATCTATTGACTACTTCAGTTTGACCATCTGTTTGAGGATGGCAAGTAGTAGAAAAAGATAACTTAGTCCCTAATCTAGACCATAAGGTCCTCCAAAAGTGACTAAGAAATTTTGTATCTCTATCCGAAACTATTACTTTAGGTAACCCATGAAGTTTTACCACATCTCTAAAGAATAACTTTGCAATGTTGCTTGCATCATCTACTTTGTGGCAAGGTATAAAATGAGCCATTTTACTAAATCTATCCACTACCACAAAGATGGAATCACAACCCCTAGAAGTTTTAGGAAGTCCTAGCACAAAATCCATACTTATTTCTTCCCAAGGGGTGGAAGCAACATTCAAAGGAGTATAAAGTCCATGAGGCATTGACTTAGATTTAGCTTCTAAACAAGTTATACACTTAAAGCAATGCCTTTGAACATCCCTTCTCATATGAGGCCAAAAGAATTTTTCTTTCAACATGGCAAGGGTCTTTTCTACCCCAAAATGCCCCATTAATCCTCCCTCATGTGTCTCTTTAACAAGGAGTTTTCTATGTGAACCTTGAGGAATGCAAATTTTTCCTTCTTTAAAAAGATACCCTTCTTTCACATAGAATCCTCCTTGAGGCTTATTGAGACATTCCTCATAAATATGAGCAAAATCAGGATCTTGTGAATACAATTCAAGAATGTTATTAAACCCAAGAATTTGAGCTCCCAATGTGGCTAAGAGATTAATTTTTCTTGACAAAGCATCGGCCACGACATTGGATTTTCCTTTCTTGTATTTAATAACATAAGTGAATTGTTCAATGAATTCCAACCACTTAGCATGTCTCTTTTGTAACTTGTGTTGACTCTTCAAATACTTAAGTGATTCATGATCACTATGAATGATAAACTCCTTGGCAACAAGGTAATGTTCCCAAGTTTGAAGAGCCCTCACAAGTGCATAGAGTTCCTTGTCATAGGTGGGGTAATTACAAGAAGCACCATGAAGTTTTTCACTAAAATATGCAATTGGGTGTCCTTCTTGTAATAACACTGCACCTATGCCAAATCCTGAAGCATCACATTCTAGCTCAAAAGTTTTGGAAAAATTTGGTAAAGCTAGAATGAGTGCTTGTGTGAGCTTCTCTTTGAGTAGCTCAAAAGCTTTTTGTTGTTTTTCTCCCCAATGAAATGTAACATCCTTTTTCACCAACTCATTGAGGGGTGAAGCAAGACTAGAGAAGTTAGGAACAAATCTTCTATAAAAACTTGCCAACCCATGGAAGCTCCTTACTTCTCCTACATTCTTTGGAGGAGGCCAATCTTGGATGGCCTTTATTTTTTCTGGGTCCATATGAACCCCATTTTTGCTAACCACAAATCCAAGAAATATGACACTATCAACACAAAAGGTACACTTATCAAAGTTTGCAAACAATTTGTGTGTTCTAAGAATTGTTAAAACAACTCTTAAATGATTTTCATGAGTTTGCAAATTTTGACTATATACCAAGATGTCATCAAAGTAAACAACTACAAACTTCCCAATGCAATCCCTAAGAACATGATTCATAAGTCGCATGAATGTGCTTGGAGCATTTGTAAGACCAAAAGGCATAACTAGCCACTCATATAATCCAAACTTGGTCTTAAAGGCAGTTTTCCATTCATCACCCTCTTTAATTCTTATTTGGTGATAGCCACTCTTTAAATCTACCTTTGAAAATATTTGTGCCCCATGCAATTCATCCAACATATCATCAAGCCTAGGAATGGGATGTCTATACTTGATTGTGATGTTGTTGATAGCTCTACAATCACAACACATGCGCCACTTTCCATCTTTTTTTGGTACAAGCAACACTGGTACAACACATGGACTTAGACTCTTTTGAATTAAGCCTTTATCTAGCAATTCTTGGACTTGTGTCTCAATCTCCTTAGTTTCTTGGGGGTTGGTCCTATAGGCTGGCCTATTAGGAAGAATTGCCCCTGGAGTGAAATCAATTTGATGTTCTATTCCTCTTATGGGTGGAAGCCCTTTTGGAATTTCTTTTGGAAATAGATCATCAAATTCTTTCAAAAGTTTGTGAATGGGTGGAGAAAGAGTTGAAGTCTTTGGATCACTAGATGTGCATGTAAGTGTTCCTTGACAAAGAAGAAGATATGAAGGTTGCTCAACTTGAAGGGTATTAAGTAAAGTCTTTTTGGTTAAAAGAACTTCATGTTGAGTGACCTTAGATGGTACACTTGTCTCTTTACTCTCCTTCTTTTTGACTTTTTCTTTTGGCCATGTTCTTGCCTTCTTAAAGACTTCATTTGTGCTTGATCCTTAGCCACTTGGTTAGGAGTTAGAGGATGAAGCACAAACTTTTTGTCCTTTTGATGGATAGTGATGGTATTAGTTAGACCATGATGGATAGTTTGATGATCAAATTGCCATGGTCTCCCTAATAACACATGACATGCTTCCATGGGAACTATATCACATAAAACTTCATCTTTGAAGTTCCCAATGGAAAATGCCAACTTCACTTGATTCTTGACTATTATATCCCCATCTTCATTTAGCCAATGAAGTTTATAAGGTTTTGGATGGGGTATAATATCAAGTTTCAATTTCTCAACCAACCTTGTACTACAACAATTGCAACAAGAACCACTATCAACAATGAGAGAACAATGATTTTCTTGAATTTTACACCTTGTATGAAAGATGTTCTCTCTTTGTGATAGGTGTTCTAGACTTGATTGGTTGCTAAGGATTCTTCTTACCATGAGAAGTTGCCCATCATCAGCATATATTTCCTCTTCTTTTTCTTCTTCCTCACTCTCACTTTCACTAGTTGGGGTGTCACTTTCACTACTATATATGTCCTTACCTTTTAAAATGATATTTCTCTTTGTAGGACATTGAGTAGCTACATGACCCCTTCCTAGACATTTGAAGCACTTGATCTCACTTGTTCTTGTGTGTGAGGGTGTTTCTTTCTTGGGTCTCTCTTCAATTTTGGCTAGAGGTTTAAATGGCTCTTTTTCTTTAAAAACTTTCTTTTCAAAAGTAGGTTGAACTTGAATTCTTTTTGAAGAAGATTTCCTCAAATTTTGTTGTTCTACCTTTATACACATTTGAACAAGATCATTCAAATCTCTATAAGGTAGAAGTTCAACTCTATCTCTTATGTCAAAATTGAGCCCACTTAAAAATCTGGCCAAAGTAATTTCTGGACCCTCCACTATGCCTGCTCTCATCATGTATAACTCCATCTTTTGTCTATATTCCTCAACTGTCATAGACCTTTGTTGTAACCTTTGGAGTTTATCCATGAGTTCCCTATTGTAGTAGGAGGGAATGTGCCTCCTTCTAAGGGCAGACTTAAGATCATTCCAATAATGGATGGGAGGGGCTTGATGTCTAAGCCTCTCTTGGACTAAGGCAGTCCACCAATACATTGCATACCCTTGAAAGCTTAGGGTAGCTAGAGAAACCTTTCTCTCTTCACTTACTTGGTGGCAAGCAAATAATTGTTCCACCTTCATTTCCCAATCAAGATAAGCCTCAACATTATCCTTCCCATGGAAGTGAGGCAACACAATATTGACTTCTCTAGGGGGTGGGGGTGCATGAGAAGTTCTCCTATGCCTCCTAGAAGTAGAAGGTTGATGAGGGTAATAATCACCCATACTCAAAGAATTCCCTCCCTCTTGAGAATTTTCACTCTGACTTCCCCTAGATTTACTTGCCCTTATCAATCTCAATTCATCTTGAATAACAGCATTTTGAAGCTCTCTATTGATTTTCTCTTCTTTTATTTCTCTTCTCATTTCCTTGAATTCATTAACTAAAACTTGAAGAGAAACATTTTCTTTTTCACTATCACTAAGCCTAGGAGAGTGTCTTCTAGACATTATAGTGGACTTAAATGTTATTCTTGAAATAAAGACTAAAGATTTTCACTTGAAAGCAATATTCCAGGTAAGGGTGGTGAACCACTAGGGTCACTTAATAACCATGCCTTGTCCTTGCCAAATATGCTTCTAGCTACTTACTAAAGTCCTTAGATCAAAATCACTCTTAAATCCACTTAAGTCTTAAGACCACAAAGAAAACACAAAGATTGAGACTCTAAAATTCGGACTCTAGGCGCGCTCCTAGTCCTTGAATTAAAACAATGAAACTTTGAAAGTAAAGGTGAGATCTCCTATGGTGAGGCTTAGACTTTGGATCTAAGACACACTCACCGACTACCCAAATTTTAGGTGTGAGACTTCTTTGAGTCTAGTTACAAATGAGGGAAGAGCACTTGTGAACTCTAGCACCTCACTTGCTTGGAGTTGAAATTAAAAACCAAAGAAAAATTACAAGACAACTTGGTAAATTGGTAAGGAAAAGATGTGTGCAGCTTTGGCTTCTCAAAACAAGAATGAACTATGCTTAATTCACACCAAATCTCTCAGCTGCAAGTGATCACTCAAAACTGGACAATTCTGCTGAAACCAAAGCAATCTGCATTTGCTGTTATAAACCAGCCAAGTTCTGATGCAGAATTGAATTCCGAGAGGCCTCCTTGGCTTTGATTTTCTCAAGCAATGAACTTCCTTTGATGCTTCCTTTCGTGGAGATTAGTCTGAGCTATAATCCACCACTGCAATTCACATATATTAGTGCTACAATTGTCACCACTGCTGCTGCACTTCACACCCAAAAACCAGTACAGAACAACCTTTTATCAAACAGGTTGTGTGCAAGAACTTCAAAATTATTGAAATTGAGAAATTAAATGGTAACAAACAAGGTAGCACTTCAAAAAGAACCTAAGAATAGTTCTAGAGTGGATTTAAAAAGCAAGAAACAACTTTAAATCAGAATCATACACGAATTTGCTAAGCATTGAAAATTGACAAAACTGTTTGATGAAATGCCTGAATGAGTTTCACCAAATTTCTGCACCAGATTTTTAACAGCAAAATGATATAGACTTCAAACTTTTGAAACTGATGATGCAATGGTCCTAAGTGCCTTTTAACATATGTAATATCTCTTTTGAATTGTTATCTTGCTATTTTAAATGGACCATGGCTTTTACTGCATCTAAACATGATGAATCAAGCAAGGTAATGCAGTGCAGAATTTGACAGAAACCAAAAACCAGCACAGTTTTCTCAGCAGAAATCAGTTTCAATGCAGAAAAACAAAAAATGACCAAATGAACAGTACTGTGCCTAGTTATTTTCCAGTGATTCAGACATGTTTTGATGATGATTTATGACTTGTTGGAACTAATTGAATGCATCAAAACTGTGTAAAACAGAAAATCACTACTGCAGTACCAGATTTTCAGCTGAATTTAACAACTAGCATGGTCAAATTTTGATTCAAAAGCAATTCTGATTTGAAAACAGCAAAGAGGAGCTAGGACTGGTATTTGAAAGTTGCACAAATGCAGAAATTCAGTGTTGAGAATGGTTAGCAATGATCTAATACCAACCACACACAATTATGCAGAATTTTTCAATGACAACTATGCATCTCGGCCAAATGATGCTTGAACACTCTTGCCACATGAAAAACTATTTGGAATCAACTCATTTCATCTTCCAAATGGTTCAGACCATGGATCAATTAACTGCTGCTCAATGGAACAGTAAATGACCATATGAACAGTGGCAAAATTGAGCAAAATTTCAGAATTTAAAATGCTGTAACAGATTTGAGAAAAACAGCACAGATTTGAATTTGAATGATAGATCTAAACACCTGAGCTCATTTCTGAAGTATTCATTGCTCTTAATTGGTGTAGCCACATTCAAACAACTCAAAACTTTGGGAAAACTTGGTTGAAAACCAGATTTGATGACAAATCAGCAAAAGAACTAACATGACTTAGACAAAACCAGAAATGATGTTTAAATTGCAAATTAAACTCAAACAATTAAGAACAGCCGAATAAAATGAAAGAAACTCAAGCAAAGACAGCTAGTAGCCAATGAAATTAAGAGTAGATCCTAAACACAGCAATGATTGATGAAAATCAGTGCAGAATTTTCAGAAAACATCAAGAACAACCAGGAAAATTTGACAGCAAAGAAATGGAAGAAAACTGGACTTATCTCACGGTTCTAGCTTGAACCTAGGCTCATGATACCACTTGATAGCTCCATCCTTGAGCTATGCAGCATTTCCGTGAGATTTGGAGGCTGGAAATTGCAAATGGAAGATGAAAACTCAATGGATGATGACTGAAACAGCAGCAGTGAAGGCAGATTCCAGTGCAGTTCAGTTGAACATTTTCAATGGTTGATGAGTGCAGTTTGGCAGCGGAGGAAGATGTGAGGAGTGGCTGTTGGAGTGAAGGCAGTGCTTGGATGAAGAGATGCAACTCAGACGGCCTTCCACTCAAGGAAGGAAGTTGCAATGGAGAAACTAAGCATGGGAGGACTTCTGAATTTAAGAAGAGGCTGGATATTTCAGCAGAGTAATCTTATATCATTCAAAAGTGATTACAAGGTGCTACCATGGGGGGTTTTATAGCTGCAGCCCCTTGGCTATATGTGAGATGCATGATCCGTGAAAAGTGGATCTCATTTCCACCGGTCTAGCATATTAAACATGTGAGGAAAATGCTTTGAATCACGTGGAAACATGCTGAATTAAATTTGATGTTGCAGCCCCTTGCTTGCTAAGCTCACCCCCCTTCCTTTGTAGGAATGACTCTTTTACCCTTCTCCATGTTTTGGTACTTTGACAACATCTTCTTGGTCTCCAATCTTCCATCCAAAAATAGCAAAAAGTACTTGACCTTTGGGAGAGTGTTCCTCTTGAAGTTTCTTGATCATCCCTCTTGTGATAGGTCCTATGGTGTTAGGCCTTCTTGTATCAATAAGTAATAACTGAGAAATAACGAACGGTCACTAACTAGTTGACCTTTTAAGAAATACCGAACACTTTATAATTTGAGCCGAATGCTTTAGAATAACGAAAGTTCTCTTCAAGAAAGTGGGTGCCAGTACAAGACCGAACACTCCGTGAGGAAGTTAAGTGGCAGTATAAGACCGAGTACTCTTTAAAATAAGTAATATTAATTTTAAACCGAGTACTTTCAACAAACATTATCAATATGTAAAACCGAACATTCAATTTATGACCGAACGTGCTTCCAATAAGTAATAGGGACCTGGAACCGAATGCTTTCATAAGTTAAGTGTTAGTCTAAGACTGAACACTAAATTAGTCGAAGGCTAGTATATGATCGAGCACTTCTCAAGACCGAGCACTCTTCAAGACCGAGCACTTCTCAAGGCCGAGCACTCTTCAAGACCGAGCACTTAACTATGAATATCATATGTGTAAAACCGAACGCTATTCAAAGAAAAGAATTAATATAAAACCGAATACTTAGTCTATGACCGAGTATCTTGAGTTATTGAACATTTAGTATGAGACCGAACGTTCTAAAATAAGGGATTCGTTTTGAATGACTAACTAAACAAGGTATTTAGGTTTCAATGCAATAGTACAAGACCGATCGGTCTTCAACTGACTCCTACAAATGGAATACAATCTAGACCGATCGTTTTTAGGGGAACCGAACGATCCTAATGATCCTTCGATTGCAGATTCAGTATTTCCACTAAGTTACATAACCTTATAGACTAATTTCATACCAAAGATCAAACATGCAATTCTCCACAGCAAGAGCATACATTCAACAAACATATACTCATAAAATCATGCATACAAAATAATCATAATTAAATTTATAAGCTTCCCTTACCTCTATTTCCAGTTAGCTTTTAAGGAACTACTTCTATGGCTTCAAAAATTTCAAAGTGCTTCAACAGAGATTCTGATCAGTGCAAATGGAAGGTCTCGTCGCCGAGAGGATTTAATCTAAAAGGGAGTAAGGTGGTCGGAGAAGAGAAGGGGTTAGAAATCTAGAGAGAAGTTTGGAGGTTTTTGAGAGAAGGAGGAGAAAATGATGTTTGTGGAGGTTGAAGACGAAGAGTTTGCATGCAGAAAGTGGCACCATTTTCAAATTTCAACTTTAAATACAGCCTCCACTAAAATCGCTCGGTCCACTCTCTGCCTGCCACTTGTCTTCCACTTTCTAGAAACTCACCCTCTCCCTGCAGCCACACGGTTTACGATGGCGGGGAAATTAAATGCAGCTGCCACTTTGTCTCCCACTAACATGGGAGAACTCCAAAAATGTGCCACCTGTTTCCCACTAAAGAAGGGAATTAATGGGGTGTGACAAATAAACTTTGCCCAAAAAAGATAAATAAATTATTATAAAGGGATTTAAGTGTTGTTTTAAATAAGTTGTTTCTATTACATTTCACTAAAACATTTTAGGTTTCTTAATTTTCCCTTAGCAATATATAGTTCTTACTATTTAATACAAATTTGAATCATTTTTAATTTTATAAAATCAATTATCGTTTCAATATGCAAGGGACAGAACTTTTAAGGACACTAAATTTCCAATACTTTTGAAAAATTCATTTTCTACATTACTACTTTCATTCAATCTCAAATATTTTAGAGTACTTAAATCATGAAAATCTGCACAATAGAAAGAAAATAACACTTGTAATAATTACTTAGTTTCTCTCTATATCATATTTTCATCTAAAGGCAACTAAGTTGATGGGCGAAGGAAGGAGAAGAGAAGAATATTAGGAGTGGAATGTTGAAGAGAAATTGAGGTGTGAAAAGAGGAGTAAGGTTGGTCATATATTTATAGTGCAAGTCCAAAAGGGTAGAGAGCCAAGTGGCAAGGCTGAAACAGTTTGAGAATAAAAAATGTAGGCTTTTTGGAGAAGAGAGAGATAGTGAATAATAACGAATGTTTTTGTTGTGTTTGTTGTTTTTATTGGCATGAAGTAAGGTGGTATTAATTATGTCTAGGTTTGTTAGAACGTAATGTTAATTGTGTAGATGCAGATAATGAAGTGGAAGGGAGGGGTAAGTTAAGAGAAAGTTGATATGATATTTTCAATAATGAGCTCTAATTTCTTTCTAAAATTATCAACAAGAATTCTTCCTCTAATAATAATAATTCAATATTTTATTTCTTCTTCTTATTCTACTTTTTATTCTTATTATTATTATTACTATTATTATTATTATCATTAATATTATTATTATTATTAATCATAAGCATCATAATAAGAAGAATAAAAATAAGAATAATTACAATATTATTATTGGAAGAATAAGAATATGAATAAGAAGAATATGAAGAAAAATAATAATAATAATAATAATAATAATAATAATAATAATAATAATAATAATAATAATAATAATATTAAGAATAATAATGATGTAATATCCTATAAATTAAAATTTAAAACATTTAAGAATATTAAAATGAAAATAACTTAAGTTTTAAAAAATTTAAAATGTTCAGCAACTTCTTGAGACACTTTCAGAACGTGTCTATTTCATTTCTCCTCCAAACAACTCTTTCTAACCTTGCTCCTTCTAAACCCTGTTCTTCTCTTTAGATTCTTCCCCCATTGAGCCATTGGATCCCCATTTTGAAGGTGCCTAGACGATCTTGACATCACAGGCTTCGACTTTCACCGATTGAATTTGTAATTTCGTAGGGTAAGTAACTTTCCCCTTTTTGAACTTTGATCATGTAGCAAATTTTGTTGCATGTAGTTCACTTGTGATTTTTCCCCAAATCATAACCCTAAATTTTATTCTAGAGACTAATCTCTATCTCCAATTGGGGATTTATAGGTATCTTCAAGTTCACTAGGGTGCAAGCGTGAGGTTAGCGCATTCAAGGTTTTTAATGCTTGATAGAGAGGTAAGGGAAGTTGGGGATTTTACTTCTGTTTTGGGAATTTGGGTTTGCATGAATTGGGAATTTACTTGGGATTATGTATTGATGCATGTATGAAGTTATTTTGTTGAGACTGTGTTGTGTGAACTATAAATTTCAGTTCTGGATGTTGAGTTATATGCGCTTGTATATTAACTGTGAAATTGTGATTTGTAATGGTATGAATAGTATGTTTGATGTGGAAATTGAGTGGTTAAGGACTGTGAATTGTCTTGTGCATGTTACTAGCTGAAATCCTAAGTTAGGTATGGTGTTTTAGACTAGATTTTAGGAAGTGAGGTAGTGGTTTTGAGTTCTAGGGGTTATAGCTCGAATTAGGCAGTTGTTTCAACTTAGGTAAGTCCAAAGTGACTTGTGAGAAGTGTCAAAATAGCCAAGAACAGTTATCAAGTGGTAAATCTAAGATTGAGCCCATAGGTTGAGGAAATTTAAGTTTTTGAGTGTAAATTTGTGCATAGCAACTAAAGAATGATGTTAGGAACGTTTAAGGCCACTTTAACAAGTTTAGATAAGCCTATAGAATGAATTAGGGATGGTAGAAATCCACCAAAAGGCCTAAAACAAAATGAGAGTGGGTGAGTTCTGCCAAACCTGCAGAAAATCTGCAGAAGCCACGGCTGGGCGCCCCTGAAGGGGGCTGGGCGCCCTTCAACGCGCTGTTTCACCTTGATGTTTTGGGAGTTCCGGACGTCCATTTTGGACGTTCTTTAGGTCGTTCTGGGGGTTTTTGACCTTTCCGGAACTGTTGGTGATGGTTTCAAAGTCATTTTCTTTGTCTAAGTATGAGTTTACTGGGTTTTGTGTATTTTGTGGTCCTTCTAGAACTATTATTGTGTGGTAGTGTACATGCAATGATTTCATACAATTTTTGATGACTTGTTGGGTTGTTTGTGCTTGGCTTCCCCCTTGCGATGATCATCCAATCCTTTGGATGTGAGCAGTAGCTGATGATGTGCCCTTGGAGCAAGCGTTGGAGGATCATGAAGACTTAGCCCCTAGTTTTTAGGACCTTCCAAGCACATCTGTATTTTAAATACTCTTAAACTTGTAAAAATTTGAAATTTTGCCTATATTTTGGATGACTATATATTTGAAACTGTCATATGTTAACTCCTAACTGCTCTCTCATATTATATTTGTTGAATTCCATATATACACTTTGCTATATATTTTGGGATGTCACAAATGATGATGATAGTAATAAAGAGAAAAAGAATATGTAATATTATATTGGTGTGAAAATTAAGATAGACATCAGTACATCACTACCAGAGATCACAAATATGAGGACTTATGGATGTAGACATTTAGATATCAATCTTCCACTTTTTCAAGGTAAAATATCCTCTTCATGAGCTTTCCTTTGTGGATGTATAAAAGGAATCAAAAACAGATTAGGCCTCCTAATTTATATCTGTGTATTTGGTGTGATCATTAATGAGAGAATTATTAAATTTCTATTTTAAATTTTAGTGTTTTCTGAAAATTTTCACTAAAATCAATAAGCAGAAAAGCGAGTTTATTTATAATATATATTTTGTAAAATAATTTTAAAGAGAGGAAGATTAGTTTAGAAAAATTGTTTCTCAAGTGATATATTTATGATTTGTTGTTAATGTTACGAAAGAATCTTGATGATGAAAGGTATTATTAGTATATTTTAATTTTTTATTAAATTAAAATAAAATATTTAATGACTAAAACTGTCATCTTAACTTTTAACTTTTGATGTTTAAAGGGGTTCTCTTTTGCTTTCCACTTAGAAAAATGGGTTCTCTCCATCCAATAATCCACGCTTCATGGTCAAGGTATGATTAATAATTGCTTCACCAGCCACTTCATTATCAGAATTGGAATTAATTGTTGCTGTCATGTTATCTTGTAATTGTAATTAGTTGAATCGGGCTTGTTCCTATCATCTCTTATTTTGTATGGATACATAAGCTGGAACTATGGTTTATATTGAATTGCTTAAATTGCATCTGGATAAGTTTGTACTTGTTCCTATAATTTCCACTCTGTTGTACTTTCCAGCATTAGGCTTAGGAGTAGTTCTTGATTTATATTCTTGATTTATTTTATAGATATCTGATGAAGGAAGCGTGTCAAATGATGAAGAAAAATAAAGAATAAAAATGATAATTGTTATATAAAACATTTTTTGATTTGTTCCGTAGAAGAACATATTTATTTTTAATTTTTAGGACCAAACATATGTTATTTCACAAATTAATTGTATTTTTAATTTTACATTTAATTTTATTTAATGATAATTATTTTTGGTTTTATATTAAATCATTTGAATAATAAAAAAGTTAACTTATTTTCATTACTGGCGGTTTTTAAAACCCCAACTACATATATATATATATATATATATATATAAAATGTTGTTTCCTGTTTGAAACCCCTAAATTCTAAATTATGTAAAATTATGTATAGTTCGATTATAATAACTCAACACTTCAACTTGAAGTGTTATTTTAAAGAAAACTTATTAAATTAGTATAACTTTTCAATCATCAGTTCATAAAGCCTGGAAATGTGGTGTTAACTAGAAACATCAACGGGTCTAATCTTGAATTTTCATTGGAAATCAAAATTTGAAAGAAGAAGGCTTCATTAACTCTGTTTCGGTCATGAAGTAAAGTCGTACCCACACCTTCACAATTTGTCTTCCGAACGTCCGTTTGCGTCTCCCGCTTCCGTATCTTCTTTGATTGCCCGACTCCTGGTCTTCCTGTCTGAACGTCTGTCGGCCGAGTACCTGCTAAAGGCACTCCGACGATCAAGTCAATATACAGATCGTTTTTAGAGATAGAGAGAGAAAGATACGAAACCAGAATAAATGCACAATGAATGAACCTACCAACTCTTACCTTTGACCTCTATTTATAGTTTTTGTCATGGGCCTGTGATTAACAAACCTTAATTACGGCCCAATCCTTGGCCCAATGTCCTTAATTGTATGCTTACCTTAATTCCGTTTTGATCCCCCTTTACTTACTTCCATCGGACGGTGTCTCCCGAACGGTCGTTCATCGATGGGTCTTAGAGCGCGTCACTTAACTTCCATGAACTGACCGTCCTTCATGGGACGTCCGCTCTCTACGGTACATAGGCCCCCCAAGCCCTAAGCGACGTAGTAGCTGTAGGGTTTGATAGTGAGGTCGGGGGACTCTTCACCTGTAACGTTAGGATGTTTGTGCGGGTAAAGACACGTGTCACCAGCAGAATGACTTTCCCCTCCTGGTAACTATAACGTTTAAGAATCTGGTCCGTTGCATGTGGTCGTCTTGGATGGTGGGGATGCGTGGCGGTTTTTCAAAAAATTCTCTATAAATACTGGTGGGATTTTCAGTCAGTGTCACGTCTTCTCTAGCTTTTCTTCCCTTCCAAGCTTTTACATTCGTTTTCCCACAGGTAATAAGATGACGGTTGTTGTCGTTGAGTCTTCATTGGAGTGGTCAGGTCGGGGCGGTGGTTGCGGTGGTGCGGGGAGTGGTGATGGTGGTTCGCCTTCCTCTTGCGGTCAACGTATTCCGGAGGGCTTGCCCGTTGGGGTGAGTGTGGCTATACTGGGCAGTTCGCATGTTCCCACTGGAGAGGGTACATCCGAAGTCTTCTTCAAAAAGGGGTCGTCGGGAACGCAACCATACACTACATAAAGGGGTCGTTGGGAACGCAACGTCTTCAAAAAGGGGTCGTCGGGAACGCAACGCAACCATACACTACATAAATTAATATCAAGACAAACTATTAAATAAATTAAGATAGTTATCGAATATCACCAACCAATCCCATGCATTTGACCATAATGAATAGATTCCAACAAGAACAACAAAACATAAAATGAAAATTAAGTACACTATCAAATTAACCTACAAATACATTTATCTTAATACATTTATCTTAATATATTAATTACACAAAGCAATTTAATCAATTCACAATAATCAATTCCAAAAGTCAACAATGGTGATAAATAAAATGGTGTTTCTCTTCAACAATGGTGTTTCTCTGATAATCTGAATGCACGATAAGTTTATAAGATAGAATAACTAGAAATATTACATGAGAATATGTGAGATCTTTCTACCGCAATTTTCATGTTTAATAGAATAACATGTTCTCTTCTCCAATGTCAATAACTCATAAAAATAAATTTCTGAGATAAATTATTTACTTTTCTTTATTTATTAAATAAACAAATAAAATGTTTTGGTTAATGTAAGTAAATATATATATCTTGAAGGAAATGGTTTAAAATAAATAAGAATTAAATGAACAGAAGATTTAAGAAGCTATAATATATAAAAGATCCACAGCATTGCGTTTTTAGATCTCTTTTTGAAAAAAAAGAAAGAAAGTTTCTCTATATCTGGTTATTGCTTCCCTCTCAACACTAAGAAAGCATTGAGAAACCTATAAAATGGAAATGATATTTCTCATCATTCAAGTTTCACAACAAAAAAATATGAATTTGTTAAATGCTTCTTATTTGATTTTTGCTTTTGTTTTATATATTCTAATGCAGATTGTTCTATAACCATAATGCTTTTGTTTCTTACATAATATCAAACAACATTTATTATTTTCATTATTTACTATTAACAATGACAGTAAAGTACCCTTTTTATTAAATTATTAGGTAATAGTTATATTATTTAATTATTCCTTTTAATAACAGACAAATATATTATATACAATCTTAACATTTACATCTACATAAAATAAACTCATTTATACAAATATATATTATCTTTCAAATATAATATTATTGAAAATAAAAACATAAAAAAAAAAGAAAAAAAATGCCCGACAAGGAGTTTTCTATATATTTTCATGGATGAAAATTCATATGAGAAATAGGCTGCTGCTTTGGAAAGATCATATAACAATAGCTGACTTTACCTACAGTTTAAGTATCGCAATACTCATTTTCTTATATCAAATTTCTCATAAGATGCAATAACCAAATTTGTCTGTAATATTATACCATATTATTTAATTATTATTAGTAGAACTTATGAATAATTAGATATCATACAACCAACATTAAATTTTTGTTTCCAATTTCATTTAACTAATTTAATTCATTATTTCTGTGACTGTATTGCATGCTCTAAAACATAGGTAGATCTCAACACCATTTATTTGTTGCAGTAATTTTTATGTGCTAACCTGATGATATTGTAATGTTTTTTTCTATGAAATATGACATAGTTTATTTGATTAGCAGCAACACCCATTGATTTTTGATGCATCCATTTGTTGGATCTCTTCTTACCTGCTTGCAAACTCATATGGTTCAGAGATCTAATAATAGAAAATATCATTTCTGAAAAATATCTTTCTTCAACAGTTTATCTATACAAAATATAAATTTAACCGGATGTCATTCTTTTAATTATTTTGAAAGAAAAAAAAAACAGCATAATAAATTAAGGTTGCATGTGTTTTTATAAAATATGAAAAGCTATGGAAACTTACCCATTCAAAAGCTCACTAAAAAAAAATGTTATTTAACGGAAGTTATTTTGCAGGAGTTATAAAAAACTCCCTCAAATTAACATGATTTGAGATGATTACGTTGGGCTATCTAATTGACAATAATAGTGGGGTTTTAATGATTTTTTAAAGGAGTTTATAACCTCTTCAAATAATAATACACTTAAATTTTATTTTCAACCATCTATGCTTAAACATATCCTTCCAATTTTTGTTTGACTCTCCATCTTTCCCCTAAACCTCTTCCCCTCTCTCAAAGCTATTGTTCTCCTCGTTCGTCTTCTTTCTTTCTTCGTTTTTCATTTTCTTTTTTCATTCATTTCTTTCATTTACCCTTTCTATTGTTCATCTTCCATTTCTCTTTCAGATTTGGAATCGTAGAACCCTAGGCAGACAGAGCAACGGTTGTGTGGACCAGCAGACGACGGAGCTCCCAGTCATATGTTGGAACGACATCAGGTTCATACGTTGGTACACTTTATATTTCTTTTCTCTTTTTATTGATGTGAGCCTAAGGTTTCAGAATTGATTCAGAACAAAACAGGAATGGCCTCCGAACTGATTTTCAGAGGGCATGAGGCCTAGCCCTTCGATGACGCCTACTCGCTGTCACTCGCTCGATTCACTACATGCTTTGTGAGTAGCGACTCCTCTTCATCATCCTTGGAGTCGTAATCACCACTATCTTTTTCACACTCGTCCCCTCCTCTTCCACCTCCTCGCCCACATCCCCTACGAATCGCTCCCGATCTCATACTTCGAGTGCGAGTCCAAGCTTCTTGCGTACCACCATGGTGTTGTGGCGGTGGTCATTTGGTGGGGAAGGTGCCTCTGGGGATTAAACGAAAAGGTGCCTCTGGTGCATTTGATTTTCTTGAATAGTTATTGGTTAAGCTGTAAGGATGAGTTTCATTTTAAATTGATTTTGTGTTACTGTGATGATTTTGACAATGGAATTATATGAATTTGTGATGTCTTTTTTATATTAATGTTTTAATATTGTTACAAATAAATATTTTTGACCTAAAAGTATAAACACTTCAAATGATGACATAAATTAAATAATGCTAGCAAAATAAAGTGATAAATCTCAAACTACATAATACAAATGAGAAAGGTTACAACTTTTACAGTATAATTGTCAAATTGAATAGCATATATAATTCCTAAAAAATAGTGTAAAAAATACAGGTAATTTTTGTGATCAAATAGTTGAAAATAAAGGAGGTTAAAAACTCCCACAAAATAATAGCTAGTAATAGTGGAGGTTTTTATCGTCCGTAGAAAAACCTCCGAAAATTGAATGTGATACTAGGGGTTGCAGAAAACGTCCACAGCTAGATTGTGGCGACTCAAACTGCGAGAGTTTTAAAAAGCCTCGGAAATTACTTTGCGGAGGGTGAAAACCTGCACAAATCGAAAAAAAAAACCTTCACTAAATAACATTTTTTTTGTAATGGCTTCGGCAACAAAGAAAGAAAGGAAAGACTTCTGGAACTCTCGAGGCAGCAGAGAAAGAAATGAAAGACCAAAGAAAGTTTGTGAGTTTTAGGGTTTTATGTTAACTTTATATAGAGGAATATGAGGATGCCGTCAGTGCCATATTGGTTGAGGAACAGAAAAATTGGAATTAGCCTTATTTAAAATTTTAGATCACTTTAGTTCATTGTCATTAAAATTGTGTAAATTTAATCATTTTAACTAAAATTTGTCAAGTTAATTTGATGTTTCATGAGAACATTAAAGTTGTTTCATAAAACGCATTTGAGCATGAGATAAATTTAACAAAATTTAGTTAAAATGACATATTTTTGAAGTTTAGAAATTAAAGTATATTAAAATTAAAAAAAAAAAACTACTTCCAATTAAAGTTTAGGATTTCAATGAATGAAATAATCTATTCGTGAGTATGTTTTCTTATTGTTTATATACTGTGTATGACTTAATTATCAATTTAGTCAAATAAATGTTTCATACTAAATTTTATGTATAAATTTAATCAACCAAATTGTTGTCAGAATTTACATTCTAACTAATGGGTTTTGCTTCTAATTTTGTAAAATATAATATAAAAGGATGAACTTTTAAGAATTACATTTGTAATAATAGATTTTCATATAGCATTTTCAAAATTACAAATACAATTCATTAGTCAGGTAAATGGATCCAATTAGTTATTGAATAAGTTCAATTAACAACGAGTTGTAACCAATATATTTAATAATACATGTTACTATGAATAATAATATATCTACGAAAATTCATAATATTAATATAAAAAAGTATTAAATTGATTAAAATGATTATCAAATTTCATTAATACAAGTGGCTGTAAAGAATAGGTTGCAAGAACAGAAAAACATAAAATAAAGACAAATTACACTCTCAAATTAATTAACACCTACATGTAATGTAACTTAATTACTAACTTCATATTTAAACTCAATCAATTCACAATATTAAACAAAGTGAGTTTCTCAAATATACTAAGCAATATTAAAAAATAACTTTGGTGAATGATATGATGATAATGTAACTAAGTTGTTATCTCCTCCACAATATTGCATCTCTTCTTATCTATTTGCACAATAACATGGACGGTTCATATGAATAAATAAGATAATGCCAAATTTGATATACATCAAGTGAAATTTTCTTATATGATATTTTATATATTGCTAATGAAATATACATTTGATCTTTCAAGGCAAAAACATTGCATATTATACAAAATCTCATTACCTTATTATATTAGCATCCAAGTCACTGCAACCGATAATGAAATGTTGATTTTATAACTGTTAAGTTTTAATTCATTGAATAATTTATTAATATTATTCTGACAAATACAATTTTTTTTAAGTGATATTTGTCTAATGACATTTGTTTAATATTTCTTTCAAAAGCTGTGCTTTTATATATTTTCTTACTTAGATTATTGTGTTGCATTAAACTTGATACTAATATGATGAGTTTTTCTACATTATGTATTGTCTTTACTGTGAAAGATCTAATATTCACTTGATTAGCAGTATAATTCTTTGATTCTAGATAATATAAATTTTTATATACAATAGTGAAGAGTGATAATGTTCTTAATCATTTTAATTATTTTTCTTGATATTTTTCATTCATTTATGGTATCAGTTGAAATATTTTAATTTATAAAATATGAAGATCTACTCTATGAAAACTTTCTGTATCAGAAAGCAGAAACAAAATAAGTAGAAAGGAAAGGAGAGGGAAGACGAAAGAAAAAATATGAGAAAAATAAAGAAAAAATGAGAGCAAGCTGAGTTTCTAGGGTTTTAGGTGGAGTTATATAGAGGAATAAAAGGCCCACTGTCTATTCAATTATAAGTAAAAATAGTACCATTATTTAATTACTTTTATTAAATAAAACCAGTAATTTAATTTCTTGAAACATGAAAATAGACATAAAATCATAATATTGTAGAATGTGCATCATACTATATGAACAATTTTACTTAATGGTTTGACAAAAAGATAATAGGAAGTAGTTGACTGGAAAGACAATTAAAAATCAAATCAGCAATTAATTTTCAAGGATTTATTATAATTTTAATTACTGATTTTGTTCAATTTTCATCCTCTCATTACTATCTAAATTCACATAATTGAATAAAAGTATCTCTTCTAAAAAGATATACCTTTTATTTTTTTTTCAGTCCTTCCTATAATATTAATATACCCACATTAGATTTAGTTTATAAATTATAATAATTGTTGTAACATCTAACAAAAATTAGAATCCAATATTATCTTATGTATGCACTATATTACAATTATATTAATTTTGAAAATTATATCAACTTAAAAGATTTTAACTTATATAAACAACTTTAAATTACTTAAGTTTAAATGAAAATAATATTAAAATTTTCACATGAAAATTAAAATAAGATTGTTTTAAACAATAATTGTAAGTCAATTTTTTAAAACTTCAAAATAGACATAAAATCATAATATTGTAGAATATGCATCATAATATATGAACAAGTTTGGTAAAATTGGTATAAATTAAATAAAATTTTACTTAATTTTGTTCAATTTTTTTCATCTCATTGCTATGTAAATTCACATTCTTGAATAAAAAGTATCTCTTCTAAAAAGATATATCTTGTATTTTTTTTTAAATCATTCCTATAACTTTTATATACTCACATTAGATTTAGTATATAAATTATAATAATTGTTGTAACATCTAACAAAAATTAGAATCCAATATTATATTATGTGTGCACTATATTACAATTATATTAATTTTGAAAATTATAACAACTTAAAAGATTGTAACTTATATAGACAATTTAAAATGAGTTAACTTTAAATTAAAACAATATTAAAATTTTCGCATGAAAATTAAAATAAGGGAGTTTTAAACAATAACAGTAACTCAATTTCTAAAATTAGGTTGTTTTAAATATTGGTCAGCATATTAACTAATTTACATACTAATTTATAAATATAAAAGTTATTATTATGAATAAGAAATTATATACTTAATAACCTAGATTGTAAATTGATCATACATTAGTTATTAAGGTTTTTATTATCAAATAAATTAATATTCAAATTGATGACTAATTATAATTTTTTGTTATAAAGACTACTAATTTGTAATTTATATTGTGAAAAATTAGTTTTTATCTCTAAAATTGATTACTGCTTAAAGAATGTTCTTGTAATAAAATAAATAATTGATTTTAAAAAACCTGTGATAAAACAATTTATTATAATTATTATTACTTAAAGTGATAAATATCAAATGTTATATATTTATTTATATTAAATAAGCATAAGAAAAAAGCTGTTATATTTAATAATAATCCAAACTAAAAATATTAATTAATAAAATTATGTCTTTCCTTTCTTTTTTTTTTCTGCCGAAGCTTTTCAAAAGGTAAATTTTTTTAAGTTTTTATATTTTATAAAGACATACAACTTCAATTTCTTAGGCTGTTTTTATTTCTTTCAAAATAATTAAAAGAATGACTTTCGGTTAAATTGATAATCATATGAAACCTTAATTTTTTACTTGAAAAACTTGTATATTTTGTATTGTTGATTTTATAAACTATTGCAGAAAGATCTTATTCACAAATTATATTTTCTATTATTAGAACTTTTAACCATATGATTTTGCAAACAGGTAAGAAGAGATCCAACAAATGCAAGCATCCAAAATCAATGGGTGGTAAAGCAAAAGCATTACACTATCAACATGTTAGCATATAAAATCTACTTCAACTGCTAAATGCATCTACCTATGTTTTAGAGCATGCACTATTGCGTACAGTCACATAAATAATGAATTAAATTATTAGTTAAATGAATTTGGAAACACAAATTTAATGTTTGTTTTATGATATCTAATTATCAATAAATTCTACTAATAATAATTAAATAATATAGTATAATAATACAGACAAATTTTGTTATTGCATCTGTTAAGAAATTTGATATGAAAAAAATAAGTATTGTGATATGTAAAGTAGGTTGTATGATTTTTCCAAAGTGGTAGCCTACTTGTTGTTTGTTTGTTTTTGTGATGTGATTTTTCATTCCTATATATAGAAAACCCCGTGTCAGACATTTATTTATTTTTTTGTGTTTTTTTAATAATAGTATGTTTGAAAGATAATATATATTTGTATAAATGAGTTTATTATACGTAGATTGTATATAGTATATATGTAAGTTATTTAAATGGATTTTTAGTTTTGTAAAAGAATAATTAAATAATTAAACTATTACCTAATAATTTAATAAAAAAAGATACTATCATTGTTAATAGTAAATAATGAAAATAATGAATGTTGTTTGATATTATGTAACAAACAAAAGCATTATGTTTATAGAACAATCTGCATTCAACTACATAAAACAAAAGCAAAAATCAAATAAGAAGCATGTGTGTCAAATTCATATTTTTTGTTATAGAACTTGAATGATAAGAAGTATAATGCACATTCATTTTATTATATTGTTTAAACGTAAAGCCCAATCCATTTTTTTTGAACTTGTGATGGCCAGACTTTATATAAGGGAATGAGTTACTCTCAGTTTTGATCACTAAGCCTACTCTTCTATTCAGGAAAAAACACCATCGAGTTTGAGTGAGTTATGGTTTAGAAAACAAAGTTGTCTTTGTGTTGGGATTATAAAAATTGCAATGGCTAGTGGTATGCACATTATTGCACATTATTCTTTCATTCATGCTTTTCTTGATCTGAATGTGTTACTGTGATAATAATATAACATGTTTAGATTAATTTTATACTCTGCTATTTCATCATTCGGAGGTACGGACATTATTGCACATTATTCTTTCTTTCTTGCTTCTTCTGTTCTTGATCTGAATGTGTTACTGTGATGTTAATATAACATTTTTAGATTAATTTTAGTCTGCTCTAGTTTTATCATTTGGTATCAGAGCCTGTTCTTTCCTCTGCCTTTCATATTTTCGTTGATTTGCATTTTTGATTATGGGCTTTATTATTTTGATGCTTTTAATCCAAACAAAATTCCCAAATTAACGTTAAACCTGATCACAATTTTTTTTTGTAATCTTAAACGGAACTTTTCTATTTAAAAGCAAAAATAAAATTGAAACTGGATTAAGAGGTTCCGTCTAAAGCCGATGAACAGTTTCTGTCTGTTTGTTTTTTCTTTCTCTCACGTTTCAGGATTTTTCAGGATCTGTTTCTGCGTTTCAGTTTTTGGGTCAATTCATGACATGTTACAGTATTGTTATTTTTCAACCCTGGGTGTCTCCCGTCATCTTTCCTCACTAGGAAATTTCCAAGCTTGGTAAAATTATGTATATTTTATGGATATTATTTGTATGTATACATTTGTTGTTATACGTGCAAATATGTGCATTATTATTAATATATTTGCATATTAAGAATTTTATGTAAATATTTATGGTTTAAACCCTCTTTTGGTCCTCGTATTTGTGTGCCAATCTCAATTTGGTCATCGTATGTTTTTTTGTATCAATTGGGTCCTATAACTTGTAAAAATGAAGCAATTAAGCCCTCTCCGTTAAGTTTTCATTAACGCCGTCTGTCTGTGATGACGTGGTAAAAATATTTTATTACATGGATTTTTTTTTAAATTAAGAGTTTTTGACCTGGCCTCTACCATTTTTGCGCATCATCTACTTCATCGATACAGCTCGTCTCATCCATACCACTTTTTACTGCAAATATCACTATCATGTCCAAAGTATACTAAGATTGAATCATATATTGCATCTTCTCTCTTCAGAACATATGTGGTGTCGAAGGGAAACAGAGACTGGTTGGCGCTGAATCAAGTTGCTAATGAGGAACAACAAGATGATGTTGAACAACCTACTGAACAGTTGTTTGAGCAACAAACTCCTCAAGAAAATGATGAGGCAACATTAAGAAGATCTACTAGAGTTAAAAGGCCAGCAATTCCTAGTGATTATGTAGTGTATTTGCAAGAAGTTGACTACAATATTGGAGTGGCAAATGATCCTGAAACGTTTTCACAAGCCATGAGTTCTAAAGAATCAAACTTATGGTATGATGCCATGAAAGACGAGATGGATTCTATGGCATCCAATAAAGTCTGGGATCTCGTTCAGTTGCCTAATGGTGTAAAATCCATTGGATGTAGATGGGTCTTTAAAATCAAGAAAGACTCAAAAGGCAACATTGAGAGACATAAGGCAAGACTTGTTGCCAAAGGGTTCACTTAGAGAGAAGGAATTGACTACACAGAGACCTTTTCTCCTGTATCTAAGAAAGATTCCTTCGAGTAATTATGGCATTAGTAGCTCATTTTGATTTTCAGTTACATCAAATGAATGTGAAAACAACATTCCTTAATGGTCATCTAGAAGAAGAGGTTTACATGAAGCAACCTGAAGGATTCTCTTCTAAAGATAATGAGCATTTAGTTTGCAAGCTTAATAAATCCATCTATGGATTAAAACAAGCCTCCCGCCAATGGTATCTAAAATTTCATGATGTTATCACTTCATTCGGTTTTGAAGAAAATGCCATGGATCAATGTATATACCAAAAGGTCAGTGGGAGTAAGATTTGTTTCCTTGTATTATACGTGGACAATATTTTGCTTGCAACCAACGATAAGGGTTTGCTATATGAAGTGAAAAAATTTCTCTCAAAGAACTTTGACATGAAGGATATGGGAGAGGCATCTTATGTCATTGGCATTAAGATCCATAGGGAAAGATCTCGAGGCATTTTTGGTTTGTCTCAAGAGACCTATATCAACAAAGTTTTAGAGAGGTTTAACATGAAGAATTGTTCACCAAATGTAGCTCCCATCATGAAGGGTGATAAACTCAATTTGAATCAATTTCCGAAAAATGATTTTGAGCGGGAACACATGAAGAATATTCCATATGCTTCAGCTATTGGAAGCCTTATGTATGCACAGGTTTGCACTAGACCTGACATTGCATATGTTGTTGGAGTTTTGGGAAGATATCAGAGTAATCCAGGTGTTGACCACTGGAAAGATGCAAAGAAGGTAATGAGATATCTTCAAGGGACAAAAGATTACATGCTTATATATAGACGAACGTTTGGAAGTGATTGGCTACTCCGATTCAAACTATGTTGGTTGCGTTGATTCACGAAAATCAACATCTGGTTATATCTTTGTGTTAGGTCATGCAGTTGTATCTTGGAGAAGTGTCAAGCAGACTTTAACTGCTACTTCTACTATGGAAGCTGAGTTTGTTTCTTGTTTTGAGGCTACCTCGCATGGTGTATGGTTGAAAAGTTTCATTTCTGGGCTTAGAGTTGTGGACTCTATTGCTAGGCCATTAAAGTTGTACACTGTGACAACTCTGTTGCGATGTTTATGGCTAAGAACAATAAAAGTGGATGTCGAAGTAAGCACATTGACATCAAATACTTAGTCATCAGAGAACGTGTTAAGGAAAAGAAAGTGGTCATTGAACAATATGCACTTGCCACCAAAGAATTTTAAGGATCATGTAGTACAAATGGGATGGTTCCATGATGTAATTTCATTATCAGTACATTTGTTATTTTTCAATGAAACTTTTATTCAGTTTGATATTTTTCTCATATGTTTTGTTGCACAATTATTTTGAGAAGATATCATTTAGTTTTGATCTAGCATAAACATATAGTTTATGCATTAAGTTGAGAGCTAGTGTTGATAGAAATATATATTGTGGTACATGGAAGATAACACTCACTATAAGAGGACCTATCGCCATGACTCATATATATTCTGTCACTTATTGTAGTTAATAATTGGATAAATGGACCAAGTGGGAAATGTTAGCATTATTTTAAATATAAAATAAATATTATAGCATTTTCAGTTCCTATTTTTAAGGAACATAAAATGGTCCATTAAGCTATTATTTTTTATCTTTTCTTAATTGCATAAGGTTATAGAGCAGGTATTATATTGTTTGATCCAAGTAATATAATTTTGTAAGTGGAATAATTGAAGTTTAATCTGATATACCGAAATGTATCAAATGTATTGAAGGGAATCCCAACAAGGGTTTTTGAAAATGAAAGGAAGAAACATTCACAAAAGCCAGAGAAGCATAAACTAAAGGCATCATAAATAAATCACTCTGCAAGTCTAAGATGGAAGAACAAACCTCTGGAATTGAACTTCAACAAAATGTTTATCAGCTTAAGATATGTTTTATTGAAAGAAAATAAGATGAAAATTCTAAGTGTTTTGATTGTGGTAGGTAAATGTTCCAAGTATTTATAGCCACATAACACTTTTGAAAACCAGAGAGAAATAATTGCATTAAACCAAGAAATAACAGAACTGAATTTGGTTGTATATTTACAGCTGTTGTATTTGACTTTTATGTATAAAACGTTAGAAGGCTGTAACGCACAGTACTGAATTTGAATCTCAACATTGCATGGCTGCCATTTGTATTCACTCACTATAGAAAAGGACAATATTTTTTAATTATTTCCAGAAGATAGTGTGTGATGAGATAGCAATGCATTGATGCTTTTGTTGCAAACACATAATAAATCACATCTATAATATTGTTCTTATTAATTTAATCAAATATAAACTATTACACGTCATGTTGCAAACAAATATTATATATACTTTTGTCCATTAAAAGAAAGCCGAATAAGGTTTTCTCCATTAAAAATAAGAACAAATACATTGAAATTGTTAGGTACATATAAATACATTGTAGCCATTGAGTTCTTTGAATGAACATCTAAACGACATGATTGTGGAAGTTGAAGGCAGCATGTTGCATCAGATTTCAGATCCAGTCTTGAAGGAGAGTGTGCTCTTAGATGATTTTTCAATCAAATTGCTGTCAGAATTTACATTCTAACTCACCTTAATTGCATTCTAATATTAGTTCATTAAAGGATATTTATACATTAATCCATTTGAGAGTGTAATATATCATTATTTCAAGTTTTGTTATTCTGGAAACCTATTCTATTCATGCTTACATCTATTACGTTTATTCATGTACTATGTTATGTTTTTTATTTTACAATAATTTTAATCCAAACATCTGACTAATGGGTTTTGCTTCTAATTTTGTAAAATATAATATAAAAGGATGAACTTTTAAGAATTACATTTGTAATAATAGATTTTCATATAGGATTTTCAAAATTTGATTAATAATAAAATCAAATAAAAAATGTGATAATAAATCAAAATATTTCTAATAATACACCAAATAGATTAATATAAAAAAATATTAAATAAATTAAAATAATTATCAAATCTGAACAAACATAGTTAATAGATTTGAATCACAAGTGTATATTGGAGTTGATAACAGATTTTAAGTCGAATAATTGAAGTTTAATCTGATATATAGAAATGTATCAATGTAGGGAAGAGAATCCCAACAAGTGTTTTTGAAAATGAAAGAAAGAAACATTCACAAAAGCGAAAGAAGCATAAACTAAAGGCATCAGAAATAAACTAAGAGCAAACCTCTACGATTGCACTTCAACAAAATGTTTATCTGCAAGATATGTTTGTTTGAAAGAAAATATGAATAAGGATGAAAATTCTAAGTGTATTTATAGGCACCAAGTAACCACGGAACACTTTTGAAAACCATAGAAATAATTGCATTAAAACAAGAAATAACAGTCGTATAGATTTTAAGATAATTTCCTTCAAATTATAGTTATTTACAGCTGTTGTATTTCATTGTCCATTTTGGCTTTTATGTATAAAACGTTAGAAGGCTGCAACGCACAGTACTGAATTTGAATCTCAACATTGCATGGCTGCCATTTGTATTCACTCACTACAGAAAAGGACAATATTTTTTAATTATTTCCAGAAGACAGTGTCTGATGAGATAGCAATGCATTGATGCTTTTGTTGCGTCCCAATTTTCTCAATAAAATATTGTTATTATTAATTTAATCAAATATAAACTATTACACTTTCAAACAAATAAGAACCGAATATATACCTCACAAATTTCTGAAAGTGAAGTTTTCAAAGACGAAGGTTTTGAATTTCAAAGGTGGCTAATTAAGGAAATTTGTGGAAATGATTGATCCCTGGTACCCTGACCTTGTCAAAGTCTTCTATTGTAATCTGAGAGTTGAAGATGATACTCTATGTTCCAGAGTAAAGGGAGTTGATATCAGACTTACTGACGATATATGGACCGATCTGGCAAGTTTATGGATTGAAGGTGAAAAATGTCATATGGGAATAGAGGGCTTCCATAAGTACACTGAATATCAGAATACTCTGAGGAACCCTGACGACTGTAGAGACTACTGCAGTTATAAAACTGGTGGGGTGAAGATGAATGATCGACTTGCAATTTTAGTTATTTCTTGGATCTTAATGCCAAGAGGTGGAAACCACGCACAAGCTACTATAGAAGATTTGTTTATGTTGAAATCCTTAAAGGAAAACATTTAAGTTAATTGGCCTGCAGTGATATCTGACAACTTGATGAAGGTTACCAAACTGGAATCTGCCAAGTTACCTTACTGTGTCTTCATATCAAAGGTACTTGTTTATTATGGAGTGGATTGTATTGGAGAATCAAGCAAACCCAATCCCAGAACAAGTTTGATTGACAAAACTACCTTGCGACTTATGCAAATGACTGAAATGGATGAAGGTTGGGTATATAAAAATGAGGTTCCTAATGATGAAAATGAACTAGAATTTCTTCTGGGTAGCCAATACAGAGCAAGGTCAGAGTTTGAAAGGATTATGTTGAATGGTTTAAGAATTGTGATAAAGTTACTAAAATAACTAAGGGCAAGAACACAACACCATGAGGAGTCCTCTGAAGAATCAATGTCTACTGATGTAAGCAATCCTGAGGAGACAAATGAGAGTATTGAGAGTAAGAGTACTGAAAAAGAAAGCACTAGTTTCAGCGACAATGATATGATGCTTGGAGACTTTGTTAACAAAAAGAGGAAGAAAAAATGAGTCTTTTAGAATAGTGTCTTATTTTGTCTTGGCTTAGATTTCCATCTTTTTGTTTTGTTCCTTGTTTTTGCTCCTATCATTGTATATCTTCTCAACATAGAAATAAAAATTAGGGTTTGAATCAATTTGAGCTGCTTTAATTTGATTAATTGAAATCTGTTGTGTTGAGTGATATTTGATTCGACTGTGATATGTTAGAAGTCGATTATGCTTCATCTGTTACACGTCTTTACATATTGACTTCTCTGTGATTATATATCTTGCATAACTAAAATGTTTGATCTACAGAAGATCTTTGAAAGGTTTTGCAGGAAAAACATTGCTTTGGAAACTATGTATTCGACTGCATTGGGAAGCAATGTATTCGACTGGGAAAATAATTCAATCGACTACATCATAACAGGGTTATAAATTCCAATTCTGGAATTTGGTTGTATTTCGTTGATTGATTACCTTGTCTTGATTATCTGCAATTATCTCTAATCTAAATTGATTATGCATATCTTGATTGAGATAATATTGTGAGATTGTTGATGTTTGTATCATTGTATGACTGAATTGTTTGATATCTTGTCTTTGATACAACTCTATGTTATACTGTTTGTATACTCTGATTATCTGGTTTTGATATCTATGCATAATGACAGGGGGAGTATTACATTTTACACATTTTTCTTCACATGTCTGCATTTCAGGGGGAGTTATCTTTTACATTTGATTAAATGTGATAGGGGGAGCATCATTGCATTTTAAAAATTACACATATTTTTTTTCTAATGCATCTCTATTTGAATATCAGCATAAATATCTAGAGCATTCTTTTCTTGTTAATGCACAAAGGGGAAGAGAATTTATGAATGTTTATGAAAGGGGGAAAATATGTCTTCTGTTTCATATCTACTTGATATATTGTTGTTTGGATGAGTTACAAAACAGAGTAAACAAATGTGTTTTGTTTTTGGTTGTGCAAACATGGTTGGTTATTAATCATGGTTGTGCATCATCAAAAATGGGAGATTGTTGACAACACAATATCTATATCACTCTGGTTTTTGATGATGACAACACAACACATATGTTGTTGTGTTACATGTTCTTATGCTGGATGATTGATATATCTATTGAACATGTTTATGTGTTGTATTGCTATAAAAAATGCATACATATTAAGCTTGTACTTGTTACATCATTTCTGGATGCATTGCACATGTTTTAAAGCATGAAAACCACAAGCACTTTTATGCACTTATAACTGTGTGACAAACCTGCAGTACAGTCGACTCCATTATTAATTGATTCGACTATGCTAAAATCTTTGTACAGATTTTGAGAATCAGTGCTTTGTGAGATTTTGAGAAGGAAAGAATTTCAAAATGTTTTTACATGTCGAAGTCGACTATGTGCACCACATATTCAACTGTATTAGTTGTTTGTTTTGAAATTCTGTTATGCTCTTGTACAGTAAGGGCTATATTTTCAAAAGTTAGTTGAGCATTGAATAGTAGGTCAACTGTATTAAATGAGTTTTTATTTTGGTTGACTGAAAGCTACCAGTTTGACTGAACTGTTATAACTGTCATAACTCAGTCGACTGAATTAGTAGTTTACTCGACTCAGAGAATGTCTGTTAAACAGAAATCTATAAATTGTCTGAACACAAAATTGTTCAGAGAGTTTTGATAATCTAACAATTTCATTTCTGTTTCAGATTGATATCTCTGATTTTTAGAGCTCCAAGAATTCTCCAAGAAGACGGTGGTGATCTTTCTTGAAAGAGATTCAAAGGGAGACTGACTGCGCACACATTGCTTGATCATATTCTGCACAGTGAATGTGTTTCTGGTTTGATCAAGATTATTTTTAGCATCCGTGGAGTTGCTGTATTGGACCTGTTGTGATTACAGGGGATAAAATCGTGGAGTCTAGTTCACTTTGAGGATTGTTCAAAGTGGTGTTTGGCAGATTACAAGAGAGGGGACATCTTAGTGCAAGTCTTGTTGTATTTGTTGCCTATATTTTGGTTAAGGGTTAGAGAAGAGATTTATATTTTTGACGTGGAGGTCTTCTATAGATTCCTTGTTGTAAAAACTGCAACCATTATAGTGCATTTGCTTCCTGGGTTGGAAGGACACTGGATGTAGGCATTGTTTCCCAAACCAGTATAAAAACCAGTGTTTGATTTTCTCTATCCCTACACTTTTACTTTACAGTCGACTTTACAATTTGTGCAGTCAACTACGTTTTTCCGCTGCTCACAAATTTTCATTACTTGCATTTCAAGAAAGTTTGAAAAGTTTCATACTTTGATTTAAAGATTGCGAAAAGATTCTGATTTTGATAAACCACCAATTTAGCGCCCCCTCCACTCTTGGTGTAAAAAGAAGCCTACCTGTTTTCCAACAAGTTCAAGCTGGTGTAATTAAGCTCCTACCCATTTCTACTTCAGCTCAACTTACAGACATTCATACTAAAGCTTTGCATCCCGCACAATTTCAACATTTGTTGTCCAAGTTGAGCATTAAGGATATATATGTTGTAGCTTGAGGGGGATATTGGATTTAATTTATTTTCTGTTCTAAGCTCCTGCCCATTTCTACTTCAGCTCAACTTACATACATTCATACTAAAGCTTTGCATCCCGCACAATTTCAACATTTGTTGTCCAAGTTGAGCATTAAGGATATATATGTTGTAGCTTGAGGGGGATATTGGATTTAATTTATTTTCTGTTCATATTTGTGCATTTATGTTCATATATTTATATTCTGTTTTTATATTGCTTTAAAGAGCTATATATATATATATATATATATATATATATATATCAATTGTACTATCTCCTTATTATTGAATAAGATACACAATTTTCATCATTCTTTTCTTATAACACTAGTGATTATTATTATTATTCATCTTCATTATTCTTCTTTTTATTATTATTCTTAATTTTTTTATTCTTATTATTCTTGTTCTTAATCCTTGTTCTTCTTATTATTTTTGTTTTTCTTATTTTTATTCTTATTCTTATTCTTCTTATTGGGTTTCTTCTCATTTCTTATTATTCTTTTTTTTTATTATTATTATTATTATTATTATTATTATTATTATTATTATTATTATTATTATTATTCCTTTTCTTATTCTTCTTATTGATACTCTTATTCTTTTTATAATAATATTATAATTATTCTTCTTTTTATTCTTTCTATTATGATGTTTATTATTAGTATCATTATTCTTATAAGAAAGTAATTCTTATAATTATTCTTCTTATGTTATTAACAAGTATAATATTTTAATACTTCTTTTTATTGTTATAAGAAGAAGAATAAGAATAATAAAAATAAGAAGAATTAGAATAAAAAGTAAAATAAGAAGAAGAATAAAATGAACTATAATATTAAATTATTATTATTAGAAGAAGAATTACTGTTAATAATCTTCGAAGAATAATAGAGTTCATGGGAAAAGAAAGTCTTTCATTTCAATATCTTATGAAGAACATAAAAAACTTACACATTTAACATCTACTTCCATTAATGACTACAACACATTATCTGTTTAAATTAGCTATATTGAAGAAACTGTGATAAGTTCATTGGAGGAATGGACCACCATTGGAGACATTGAGTTTTTAACTGAACTGTGAAAGTTTACTTTCAAGACCATTACACATATTTTTTTTGGTGAAGGAAAGTAAGATGGAATTTAGTCATAATTATGAACTTAAAGTTATGCCAATTAACCTTCTTGGATTTGCATTCTATACAGCACTCAAGGAAACTTTATGTATTGAATTTGTATCAAGTAAGTCTATATTTAAATATAGAAATCATATTTATTTGTTTTAGTATAAAGAAATTTTAACTAATTTGAATATCTTAATTTGATTAAAACAATTTCAACACCTTATTTTGTAAGATTGATATGTATAAATACATTTTTAAATTTTTATACGAAATTAAATTAGAAAAAAAATCCATATATTTAGATAACTCTCTATTTACAATATTTAATAAATGTGAATAAAATCAATTTAAGAAATACAGTTATTTTTATAATACTAAAATAATTAAATAAACTTAATTGACATTTTCATTAATCAAAAGGAAAAACATACTTTCAATATATTAAAAATATCTTTTGAAATAATTTTTAACATCAAAAATTATCACAAAAAAAAATTATGAGAGTTTAGAATTATCATTTTAACTATGCATATAGTTAAAATTATCATCATCATGCATGTGAGAGAATATTAGTAAAAAGTTATTAAAGAAAAGAAATTGGATGATAATTTTATGTTGAAAATAATCTAAGGTAAGGTAAAGTTGTATATTATAAAAAAATCAAAATTAAACATCATATAAAAAATATTATAAATTTATTATTTTAATATTTAGTTAAAAGTGATTTCAAATACATTATATAAAAAAACTCAATAAATTATATATATATATATATATATATATATATATAAAATCAAACCTAATAAATCTTTCTATAAAAAAATCCCATCATTTTTAAATTTCATAACTACAAAAATTTAAATTTTTATCGGGGGTTATTTTTGTCATTTACGGCGATTTTAACCCTCGAAAAGTGCATTACCCGCAGTTATGGAAACCCCTTTGATAAAACTGCATTGTTAAGTAATTATTGGCGGTTTTTCGAAAACTCCCATTAATACTGACGATTTTTCGAAAACTCGTTAATATCGGCGATTTTTCCAAAACTCCCGTTAATACCGGTGGTTTTCAAAAACCCCGCTAATACCGGTGGTTTTCAAAAACCCCGCTAATACCGACAGTTTTTCAAAAACTCCGGTTAATACCGGTCGTTTTCTGAAAAACTCCGCTAATACCGACAATTTTCATAATTAGGATTTTCAAAACCACCGGTAATGTAAATATTTTTTTTTCATTATTTAAATTTAATGATCATAAAAAATATTTTAATAATAAACAAGAATGTGAAATCAAAATTAAATATTATATAAAATAAACCATAAATGTTAGAAATACAATTAATTGTTCAAATTAAAAATAACATGTTCAATCCTAAAATTAAAATAAATATTTTCTAAATTACAATCATCAATTTTGTTGTTCTTGATTTTCTTCATTGCCTTCATCATGCACACTTCTTTTATCATATACCTATAATATAAAATAATAATTACTTGTTAATATATTAATTGTATACATTTGCTTTATTAAGACAAAATGATCAATAAATGTTCCATTCCTAAGTAAATGACTTTATTCAGATGAGAAAAATATCATAAAATACTTCACAGGCATTTCAAATACTCCAAGTTACATATTAAAATAATTTTACTTTATTTTAAAAATATTTAAATTAGTAAAGACAAAAAAAATATCTTATAAATAAATTGTAACATTTTATGTCTACAATGACCCATGCTAATTTTATAAGATTATCTCACTGGATTCAATGTGTTTTATGTTAAATTTATATTAGTTTCATATATTACAAATCATCCAAATACAAGGGGTTAACAACAGTATGAATAAAATTAATTACGTATTTAGCAACACCAATTCCCCAAACCATTAATTCAATAAAACCAATAATGAAATAACAAATAACCTCATGGAAGATATCAAAAAGAGAACTTGAGGTGTTAAAGAAAATACAGCTTTCAAAACACTCCCACAGTGACATAATTAATCTATCATTTTATCATCAACAATTATGAAATTTGTGTTCAATTTTCAAGTCTGGCACATGAACTCAAAACATTCAATGAAAAGATATATAAATTAGTCTTACGTCATTTAAAATTAGTCTAAAAAAGGGAGATAGCTTGACAGTTATCACAAGACAGTTTGGGTGGTAGATCCTTCTTCACCATATTCATGTCCATTCTTTGAACAAAGCCTTTTAACTCTTCATATGAGACCTCTGGTTCATAATTTTCACATCTGTCAGAGTTGAATTGGTGTGTTGTCCATTCTCTATAGGGTTTTGGAAGCTGCAAATTAAAATATTTGGTTAAACACATTCTTTAAGGTTACACAAGGTTAAGTGTCAGATCAACAGAATTTTTTACAGTCAATATGTTTCTAAAATAGTTTCTGCTTTACAACATTCTCGTACTGTTGAGGACACTGCTAAAATGTACACAAAAAGAGAAATGTGTCATTTACATATTACAAGTTTAGTTGTAGGTAGCAATGTCATGAGGAATGAGTGCAAGTGAAGAAGGTGATGAGTTAGTATAAGTTTGAAAGGTAAAGAAACAGACAAGAAGATTAAACATATGGGAAAAGAGAAAAGAAAAGGGAAATGGAGAGTTTCAATAAAGATAGGTGAATGCTTATGATGGAATAACAAGTCTTCGAGGTAACCCTTTGTACTTCCCTATTCTAAAAGTGTGCTCTTTAAAAGATATACATTGATATGAAATGCAAGTACATGGTATTATTGTTCATGAAATTATTGAAAATTTGATCCACCCTGTCTTTATTTGAGGTATGCTAGTAGTGTACTCTGTAGCATATTATGGTTTGAAATTTATTAAATATATAAAACCATGATTTGGCTACACTGCATATGTTCCTTCAGCATAAAACACACTAATGTTAAATCCCACAGCCTATTGTAGCCCTCAGACCTTAGATAAGGTTTGTAGCCTTCAGAAAAAATAGGCACTGTGCTTGAATATATTATATATGAAATATGGTGATCCATTCGGAGAACTTGCCTTAACTGTATTTGAGAAACTGTGTATATTCTAAAGTAACTCTAAGTGGGTTTGCTGCAACTAAAACTGTACAAAGTAACTCTAAGTGGGTCCCAAACAGCTCTATAATAATAAGATATATATATATAATGATAGAAAATTTAATTCAAATAATATGATAACAGCTCTATAATTAGAATGCCATAAATGGAATAATTAGAATGTTGAAATACTTACTTTTACATAAAAACAAGAACAACAGCTCTATAATAGAAAGAGAAGTAAACACAGTTGGTAACAACAATAGAGAGTAACAATGATACTGGGACTTGTAATGACACAACAGAGATAAACAAAGGTGCAAAATGAAATGTATTTCCTATTTCAATTTTTTAATAACCAACTTACAAGGCATGATATAATTGTTTATTTTTCAGTAGTGATTATACAAAATTAAATTGACATAACTAATTAAACAATTTTTACGGGAAAATATATAAAGCAGTAAATTTGTGAGTGTAGAAAAAGGAAGGATTGAGTTATATAAATATATCCCTCCTGGTACAAATGTAGGAAAAAATTAAACAGAGTGAATAAATTAGTACTAGCTATTGGTTGTAGTGATGCCCTGATCCTAGGTTTAGCTAGCTATGCCCTGATCCTTATTATATACACATGCATGTATAATTCATTTACTTTATAAGTTCAAATATAACTAATATCTATGAACTATACCTTTCAGATCTGATATTGGTAACAAACCTTGTTGATAACACTTGAGCCACTGCATCACTAGTTCATAGTCCTCTTCTAAGGTACAAAACGCTTATTATTATTCTTATTATTACTGTTATTCTTATTAATACTTATGCGATGTGGTGTTAACTAGGTAGATCAACAGGTTTGATATTGAATTTTCATGGAAAATCAAAATTTGAACGAAGAAGGTTTTATTTACTCCATTGTCGTTGAAAGTTCACTGGTTTCCTAGGACTTTCACAAGCATTGGAATAACTGCTATATGAACCTGATAAAAAAAAAATAAAAGATATTAGGTGAGGGTAATATGAATTTGAAACTTATTAAATTAAAGAGAGAGGATAAATTTCAACTCAAATAGTTGTTTTGTAATGACATTTTGGAAAATTTTCCGTATAAATTGTTGTAACTTTTGTTAAGATGTTAAATTATATTTTCTTTAGATTGATATTCATTCTGATTATAACTTATAAGTTTGAATAAATGTTGTTATGCTTTTTCTTTTCTAAGTTTTTAATTAGTTTAGCCAAACTTGATTGACTCATTTAAAGTTTTTATAAATGTGATTGATATATCAATATTTACATATGAATTTAAATCCATAAATAATATAGGTATTACATACATATTTTACTTATGAATGTATAAAATTTAATTACTTATGATTTTTTTTTTAGGTAAAAAAAATGATATAAGTGAAAAAAATTTCATCTATTAATTTTATATATGTATATTAAAATCAATAGGTGAAAATTAATCTATCACATCCTCTACTGTATTGGAACTCTAATCTCCATTGCACTTGTGTCATATGAGTCAGTACTCCCCTTTTAAATTGGATGAAGATTCTAAAACGAAAATAAATAAGAAAAAACCTTGTAAATCTAGGAAAAATGTTTCAAGTCTATGATGCTAACGGGTTCTTCCAAATCATTGTTAGTAGAACTTCTTATTAAGTTCAAGATCAATGTTCCCAACCTTTTAAGCAAAGGAAATCTTTCGTGAAAGTTAAATATTTGCATCATGTGTAAAACATAAAAATTTAATTTATATTTTATTAAGTTAAATTTATTTAAAATTTAATTTAATTTATATTTTATTAGGTTAAATTTAAAAAGATTTAGATTATAGATTTGAAAAAGAGAATAGAATATATTATAGATTTACCTTTTCTAACAAATAAACTTTGCCCAAAAAAGATAAATAAATTATTATAAACGGATTTAAGTGAGTGTTGTTTTAAATAAGTTGTTTCTATTACATTTCTTAATTTTCCCTTAGCAATATATAGTTCTTACTATTTAATACAAATTTGAATCATTTTTAATTTTATAAAATCAATTATCGTTTCAATATGCAAGAGACTGAACTTTTAAGGACACTAAATTTCCAATACTTTTGAAAAATTCATTTTCTACATTACTACTTTCATTCAATCTCAAATATTTTAGACTACTTAAATCATGAAAATCTGCACAATAGAAAGAAAAGAACACTTGTAATAACTACTTAGTTTGTCTCTATATCATATTAGGAGTGAAATGTTGAAGAGAAATTGTTGTGTGAAAAGAGGAGTAAGGTTGGTTATATATTTATAGTGCAAGTCCAAAAGGGTAGAGAGCCAAGTGGCAAAGCTGAAACAGTTTGAAAATAAAAAATGTAGGCTTTTTGGAGAAGAGAGAGAGAGTGAATAATAATGAATATTTTTGTTGTGTTTGTTGTTTTTATTGGCATGAAGTAAGGTGGTATTAATTATGTCTAGGTTTGTTAGAACTTAATGTTAATTGTGTAGATGCAGATAATGAAGTGGAAGTGAGGGGTAAATTAAGAGAAAGTTGATATGGTATTTTCAATAATGAGCTCTAATGTTCTTTCTAAAATTATCAACAAGAATTCTTCTTCTAATAATAATAATTCAATATTTTATTTCTTCTTCTTATTCTACTTTTTATTCTTATTATTATTATTACTATTATTATTATCATTAATATTATTATTATTATTAATCATAAGCATCATAATAAGAAGAATAAAAATAAGAATAATTACAATATTATTATTGGAAGAATAAGAATATGAATAAGAAGAATATGAAGAAAAATAATAATAATAATAATAATAAAATAATAATAATAATAATAATAATAATAATAATAATATTAAGAATAATAATGATGTAATATCCTATAAATTAAAATTTAAAACATTTAAGAATATTAAAACGAAAATAAATGAAGTTTTAGAAAATTTAAAATGTTCAGCAGCTTCTTGAGACACTTTCAGAACGTATCTATTTCATTTCTCCTCCAAACAACTCTTTCTAACCTTGCTCCTTCCAAACCCTGTTCTTCTCTCTAGATTCTTCCCCATTGAGCCACTGGATCTCCATTCTGAAGGTGCCTAGACGATCTTGGCATCACAGGCTTTGACTTTCATCGATTGCATTTGTAATTTTGTAGGGTAAGTAACTTTCTCCTTTTTGAACTTTGATCATGTAGCAAATTTTGTTGCATGTAGTTCACTTGTGATTTTTCCCCAAATCATAACCCTAAATTTTATTCTAGAGACTAATCTCTATCTCCAATTGGGGATTTATAGGTATCTTCAAGTTCACTAGGGTGCAAGCGTGAGGTTAGGGCATTTAGGGTTTTTACTGCTTGATAGAGAGGTAAGGGAAGTTGGGGATTTTACTTCTGTTTTGTGAATTTGGGTTTGCATGAATTGGGAATTTACTTGGGATTATGTATTGATGCATGTATGAAGTTATTTTGTTGAGACTGTGTTGTATGAACTATAAATTTTAGTTCTGGATGTTGAGTTATATGTGCTTGTATATTAACTGTGAAATTGTGATTTGTAATGGTATGAGTAGTATGTTTGATGGGGAAATTGAGTGGTTAAGGACTGTGAATTGTCTTGTGCATGTTACTAGCTGAAATCCTAAGTTAGGTATGGTGTTTTAGACTAGATTTTAGGAAGTGAGGTAGTGGTTTTGAGTTCTTGGGGTTATAGCTCGAATTAGGCAGTTGTTTCAACTTAGGTAAGTCCAAAGTGACTTGTCAGAAGTGTCAAAATAGCCAAGAACAGTCCTCAAGTGGTAAATCTAAGTTTGAGCCCATAGGTTGAGGAAATTTAAGTTTTTGAGTGTAAATTTGTGCATAGCAACTAAAGAATGATGTTAGGAACGTTTAGGGCCACTTAAACAAGTTTAGATAAGCCTATATATAGAATGAATTAGGGATGGTAGAAATCCACCAAAAGGCCTAAAATGAAATGAGAGTTGGTGAGTTCTGCAAAATCTGCAGAAAATCTGCAGAAGCCACACCTGGGCGCCCCTGAAGGGGGCTGGGCGCCCTTCAACGCGCTGTTTCACCTTGATGTTTTGGGAGTTCCGGACGTCCGTTTTGGACGTTCTTTAGGTCGTTCTAGGGGTTTTTGACCCTTCCGAAACTGTTGGTGATGGTTTCAAAGTCATTTTCTTTGTCTAAGTATGAGTTCACTGGGTTTTGTGTTGTTTAGTGGTCCTTCTAGAACTATTATTGTCTGGTAGTGTACATGCAATGATTTCATACAATTTTTGATGACTTGTTGGGTTGTTTGTGCTTGCCTTCCCTCTTGTGATGATCATACAATCCTTTGGATGTGAGCAGTAGTTGATGATGTACCCTTGGAGCAAGCGTTGGAGGATCATGAAGACTTAGCCCCTAGCTTTTAGGACCTTTCAAACACATCTGTATTTTTAAATACTCTTAAACTTGTAAAATTTTGAAATTCTGCCTATATTTTGGATGATTATATATTTGATATTGTCATATGTTAACTCCTAACTGCTCTCTCATATTATATTTGCTGAATTCCATATATACACTTTGCTATATATTTTGGGATGTCACAAATGATGATGATAGCTAGTAATAAAGAGAAAAATAATATGTAATATTATATTGGTGTGAAAATTATGATAGACATCAGTACATCACTACCAGAGATCACAAATATCAGGACTTATGGATGTAGACATTTAGATATCAATCTTCCACTTTTTCAAGGTAAAATATCATCTTCATGCTTTTAAGTTGTATATAATGAGCTTTCCTTTGTGGATGTATAAAAGGAATCAAAAACAGATTAGGCCTCCTAATTTATATCTGTGTATTTGGTGTGATCATTAATGAGAGAATTATTAAATTTCCATTTTAAATTTTAATGTTTTCTGAAAGTTTTCACTAAAATCAATAAGCAGAAAAGCGAGTTTATTTATAATATATATTCCGTAAAATAATTTTAAAGAGAGGAAGATTAGTTTAGAAAAATTGTTTCTCAAGTGATATATTTATGATTTGTTGTTAATGTTACGAAATAATCTTGATGATGAAAGGTATTATTAGTATATTTTAATGTTTTATTAAATTAAAATAAAATATTTAATGACTAAGTTGGAACTATGGTTTATATTGAATTGCTTAAATTGCATCTGGATAAGTTTGTACTTGTTCCTTTAATTTCCACTCTGTTGTACTTTCCAGCATTAGGCTTAGGAGTAGTTCTTGATCTATATTCTTGATTTATATTATAGATATCTGATCAAGGAAGCGTGTCAAATGATGAAGAAAATAAAGAATAAGAATGATAATTGTTATGTAAAACATTTTTTGATTTGTTACTTAGAAGAACATGTTTATTTTTAATTTTTAGGACCAAACATATATTATTTCTTAAGTTGACAAATTAATTGTATTTTTAATTTTACATTTAATTTTATATAATGATAATTATTTTTGGTTTTATATTATTTTGGTTTAATATTAAACATATTTCATGTTAATCACATTAATTAAATCATTTGAATAATAAAAAAGTTAAATTATTTTTATTACCGGCGGTTTTTAAAATCCCAACTACATAAAAGAAAAAATACTGTTGGTTTTTGACGAACCCACGCAAGTCCTGACGGTTTCTATTAATCCCAACAAGTACCGGTGATTTTTGTGAAAACTCTTGCAAATACTGACGGTTTTTGTGAAAACCTCCACAAATAGCGGCGGTTATGAACAAAACCACCGAAAATCTTTTTTACAATGGTTTTTCCAGTGGTTTTGTTAACTCTGGAAAATGTATTTATCAGGAGTTAAAATCGTCGATAATGTAGAGAAAACATCAACATTTTCAATTTTCATCGTTCCGTTGCGATCTTGATTGTGACACTGTTGTAGAACTGAAATCCAATATCTAAAATAATCAGTGTTGTAACTCTTGTTACACCAGTGTCCAAAACCCAATTCTTAAACATTAAAACTTGACACAAAGCCTACAATACTTCGTTTGTAACAACCTCCTCAATTGTCGATGCCAAAGTCCGGTCTTAATTAGTTTCAAGAATAGAAGATGCAGATGTGGGAACATGTTGGACAAACCCATTTCTCTTTAAGCAGGAGAACTAAGTAATCATTGTTTGAGTTGCATTATTAAAAAAAATAGTATCATAAAAAAAAACATGTTAGCTACTAAATATATAAGCGAAGTTCAATGAATTTATTATTTTCACACTTTCACAAAAAGAAATTCAATTCAATGTACTCAAATTTCACGACGACCAGCTTATTATATCAATTAGTTATATATATATATATATATATATATATATATATATATATATATATATATATATATATATATATATATTAAATGTTGTTTCCTGTTGAAACCCCTAAATTCTAAATTATGTATAGTTCAATTATAATAACTCAACACTTGTACTTGAAGTGCTATTTTAAAAGATAACTTATTAAATTAGTATAACTTTTCAATCATCAGTAAAGCATGGAAATGTGGTGTTAACTAGAAACATCAACGGGTCTGATCTTGAATTTTCATCGGAAATCAAAATTTGAAAGAAGAAGGCTTCATTAACTCTGTTTCGGTCGTGAAGTAAAGTCGTACCCACACCTTCACAATTTGTTCTGAAAGTCCGTTTGCGTCTCTCGCTTCCGTATCTTCTTTGATTGCCCAGCTCCTGGTCTTCCTGTCTGAAAGTCTGTCGGCCGGGTACCTGCTAAAGGCACTCCGACGATCAAGTCAATATATAGATCGCTTTTAGAGATATAGAGAGAAAGATACGAAACTAGAATAAATGCACAATGAATGAACCTACCAACTCTTACCTTTGACCTCTTTTTATAGTTTTTGTCATGGGCCTGTGATTAACAAACCTTAATTACGGCCCAATCCTTGGCCCAATGTCCTTAATTGTATGCTTACCTTAATTCCGTTTTGATCCCCCTTTACTTACTTCCATCGAACGATGTCTCCCGAACGGTCGTTCATCGATGGGTCTTAGGGCGCGTCACTTCAATTCCATGGACCAACCGTCCTTCATGAGACGTCTGCTCTCTACGGTACATAGGCCCCCCAAGCCTTAAGCGACATAGTAGCTGTAGGGTTTGATAGTGAGGGTGGGGGACTCTTCACCTGTAACGTTAGGATGTTTGGGCGGGAAAAGACACGTGTCACCAACAGAATGACTTTCCCCTCCTGGTAACTGTAACGTTTAAGAATCTGGTTCATTGACCGTCTTGGACGATGGGGATGCGTGGCGGTTTTTCAAAAAATTCTCTATAAATACTGGTGGGTTTTCAGTCAGTGTCACGTCTTCTCTAGCTTTTCTTCCCTTCCAAGCTTTTACATTCATTTCCCCCCAGGTAATAAGATGACGATTGTTGTCGTTGAGTCTTCATTGGAGTAGTCAGGTCGGGGCGGTGGTTGTAGTGGTGCGGGGAGTGGTGATGGTGGTTCGCCTTCCTCTTGGGTTCTGGGTCTTCTTTTTCTTGGTCTAATTCTTCTTTAGGTAGATCTCCAGCGAGAGAAGAGCTGTTTGCTATGGCGAGAAAGGAGTTGCCTGATTTTGTTGAGGTTGTTGGCGACAGTGGTTCTAGCCGGCAGTCTCCCGATTATGGAGGGGATAGAATCTCCAACGGCATTCCCCTGTTTTTGCTAAAGGGGGGTGTGACGGTAGACCCTGTCGCTCTGGTTCCGGTCTGCAGCTTGCCTGAAATTGGGGAGTACGCCTAGGCCGATCATGATGTGAACGAATAGGCGTCTTATTATCATTTCCGTATGCGTCTTCGGGATTTGGTAAGTCAGTCCTATATAGTCCGAGACGTGGAGGACGCCCGGTTGATTCGAGTGGCAGTTAGTCGAGAGAACGAACGGGTATGTCACGGCAAGGGGTCCAGCTGTGATGACTTCTTCTACATCTACGCCAGTCTTTTCAACCAGCTACACGTTTGTGTTCCCTTCACCAAGTTCCAAATGACGCTCCTTTGTGAGCTGAACGTGGCTCCTACGTAGCTTCATCCGAACGCATGAGCTTCGGTGCAAGCGTTTGGCGCGCTGTGTTTGGCTGCGGGGGTGGCGCCTGCTTTTTTGCACTTCTTTGACGTTCGCCCTTCTCCGAAAGGCGGTTGGGTTTCGTTGACGTCCGTAAAGGACCGGACCTTGTTCAAGCCATACTCGGAGTCTTACAAGAATTTCAAGGACCAATATTTTAAGATTATGATCAACGAATCGGGTCGGAGCGAGTTTTATGATGAGGCCGGGCTTCCCCTCTTTCCCTTTTATTGGACCAAAGAGCCGAGAAAAATACAGGCCTACCCGGTAGGGGTGTTAGATTTGGAGGATTTGGTTGTTGTCGAGACCATCGACGCCTTCCCCCGCCGTCTCCCCGCTCGTGGCTTGGTCGACTGCCTTCCACTTGAGGACTGCGACCAACGAGCGTTTGGTATGATATTTGTCTTATTTATGTCGTGCTTTAGTAAAGTGATGTTAACTTAGCTAGGTTTTGTGTTTTCCTTTCATATATCATGGCTGCTCCCGCTCCCCATCAATCCAACTTCATGGCTTTGAGGAAAGGATCTGCCACCATTTCTTTTGTGGTTAGGGGGCGAACTCCCCCACCACCAAGGCGTTCCCCATCGGTCGGTCGGTCCGCCCCTGTTCATCCTCCTCCGATCGGTCAACGTATTCCGGAGGGCTTGCTCGTCGGGGTGAGTGTGGCTATACTGGGCAGTTCGCATGTTCCAACTGGAGAGGGTACATCCGAAGTCGTCTTCAAAAAGGGGTCGTTAGGAACGCAACGTTCCCGGCATTACTCGTCCGCTCCCCGGTGGGGTTTTCAGCACTGAGTTCAACATTAGTCATTGCACTAACTTCCATCTGGGTTCCACTCGGTCATTGCTCGACAATCTTTCTGAGTCCAAGCTAACGAACGCCTTATTCCAGTTGGCCTCTCGTGCCGCCGCAATGGCTGGGTACGTTAAAGAATTTCCTGATCGTCGGGGGGCGACTGAGGTGCAGGCGGCTTTGGTTGAGGAAAGGCGATTGTCTGGCCTTCTTCAATAGGAGTTAGTGGCACTAAAGGCTGCTTAGGAAGAAGCAGGGAAGCGTTCTGCAGAGATACAAACCGAGCTGAATGAGGCGAACACTAAGTTGGCCGAGACGGTCGATCTCCTGAAGAAGTGGCGGTCTGCTAATTCCTCTTTGGTTGAGGAGTGCAATAACTTAAAGCTAGAGGCCATACAAGAGAAAGAGGCCACATGTAAATACTCAACTGGATTTTTGAACCTAATTAAGTCTTATGATTTGGTGCAGAGATTTTGATGATGGTCTTTTACAAAAGATTCCTCAAGTTGCCTATGAAGATGATATCAAACATATACCTACTCCTCCTGATGTGAACAATTATCTAGTCTCAGAGGTTAGTGTATATTGATGTACAAATATACATATTTGTTGCCTCTTATCAATTAGGCTACTTGTTGATGTCGAAGTAATATTTGTATCATTTCATTGTGTTTTACTTGAACTCAGGATGATGGTTCATTCTTTTACAGACTGAACGTGACAGTACAAGTGATGAAGCACCGTCATCAACTTCAGAAGAGGATCCTCTCAATATGGAAGACGATGATTGGGATCTGTTATGACAAAAATTATGTGCTTAGGATGTTTTATGTCTCTTTGGTGATAAATTTCTGGCTTTCTGTGTACTTGGATGTGTAGGTATAAGCTTGATTGAGGTTTTAGTTTGTAAAACAGTATAGATTGTATAGTGTGATAAAGGCGGTGGACACTCTTTTCATGTATTATAAAGTTGCCTTTACTGCTTGAGGGTAGTAAAGGGTTTCAATACGCATGGTTATGAAGCTTTCCTGGATTGAATATAAGAACAATTATAAATTTATTATTTGAAAATTTTAGTTAAAAGATATTTTAAATACTTTATATATATAAAAAATTCAATAAACTATTATTATAATTATAATTTTATTACTGATCAATGACTAACCAAATTGGTTTTAATAGTATATAATGCGTTTCAAATTTTATAGATAGGTAATATTACGGATTACTATATCAATTGATCTTCCTATGGTGAATATAATTAACACAAATATCTTATACTGAAAATGATTTCTGATTATCATTCTTTTATTGGGAGTTGAATTTACCTTAATTTCTTCCATCAAAACAAAGTCAGCTTTTAGAGTCCCACTTACACTATTTTTTGGTAAAAGAATACTTTTATTTATTTGAAAGTAAATTAGTTTTTATAATACTTTTATTTTACTAGTTTTGTAATACTTCCATATATTTTAAGTGTAAAGAAATTCAGGAATAGTTCATTTTTCATTTGTTATTTATTTTTCTCTTGCAGGATTATGGACTGTGAGAACTTGAGGAATCTTGATCTAAGCTTTGATGGTATCCAAAATTTAGTAAGCCATGAAGGTATTTAAAAAATCAAATTAAAATAAAATTTATTTGTTGATTAGGGGCAACATAACATTTATTAGATAAATTAATGATACTAACACATTTTCTTTCTCCTTATATTAGAAACATATATTTTCTTTCTCATTTAGCCTAATTAAAATTTATTTACTGTTTTTATAGTAAATTTAAATTACATATCTTTCAGGTTCAAAAAAGTCTAAGTAGACTAGATGTTGGGAATATGATAAATGAAATAAGAGAATCATTAGGAGCTTTATCATCATCCATTAAAGAGCTTTCTATGTCTTACGATAACATCAACGAAACAATTGTTGTTGAAGGTAGATATTTATGATTTTTCCAAGGTAAGTTAATAATTTCATACTTGCTACATTTAAAATTCATGTCACTCTTTTTTCTATTGTGCAGATTTTCATAATTTAAGTAACTTAGAAGATTTGAGTTTAGACGAAAATAGTATCACAGAGAATGAATTTTTCAAGGAAGTAGTATCATAGAGAATGAATTTTTCAAGTATTGAAAATTTGAAGTCCTTAAAAATTCTCTGTTTCATACTGTGATATACATGGCATGTAATTATATTATTAGTTTTTGTTTTTAAGTTATTCTGAATTTGTATATTATACCGAATATTTTTTACTTTTCTTATTATTAAAAGAATAAGAATATGAATATGAAGAATAAGAAGAGGAAAAAGAATAAAAATAATAATAATGATAATAATAACAATAAGAATAATAATAATAATAATAAAAATAATAACAATAAGAATGAAAATAATAACAATAAGAATGAGAGGAACAACAATAAAAAAAATAAGAATATGAAGAATAAAAAGATAAGAAGAATAATAAGAAGAAGAAAAAGAAGAATAATGAAGAATAATAATAATAACAATAGTAATAAGAAGAAGAATAAGTGTTAAGATATGTTAAATATTCTATGAGTATATATTAGACAATCAAATATTGTGTTAGTTATAATTTATGCAATTGTCATTCTTATAATATGAGGAATTATTATAGGACACTTGTGTGTCTATATATATATATATATATATATATATATATATATATATTGTATTCTTTAAAATAATACATCAAAATTATTCTTTAAATCTTTTTATATGGATTAAAAGATAAACATTGACATACTTTACAATATAGGAATCAGTGCATGTTTATTTTATTGAATATTTTTAATGTCTCCTTCCAATAAAAATGATTCTGGGACTTTCACTACTTCCAATAGTTATTTCTACTATTGTCGGATTTGTGAACAAGTCACGAATATCTAACTCCGCTCTTAATCTTTATGTTGCTAGAAGGGGTAATGATTAGATAATTGATTCAGGTGCTATAGATCATATGACTTGTGGTCCAAATAAATTCACTTGTTATTACTAATGCAAAGGAGTCTCATCTCTTATTGAAGGTATAGGTACTGTATCCCTCTCAATAGGGATGACAACGGGTCGGATCGGCACGGATAGTGCCTATCCGCAACCCAACCCGTCGGATAAAATTGTATCTGCTACCCGACGGGTACCTGTTTAGAAAATACCTGCGAGTATTTTAAAACCCGCAAAAAAAAAATTATAAACTGAAACTAAAATTCTTTGGTTTAGGTTAATGGAACAATATCATTTTATTTATTTTTATTAATTATTGCAATTATCTTTTTACTATTTTATTTTCAGTGTAAGAATATAGATATCAAAGTAAGATTACTAAGTTAAAAGTAAAATAAAATAAAATTTAAAAGGTAAAAAAAAAGAGTCACTCTATTTTATTTGGTTTGAAAATCCATAACGCAAAAACCTTATCAGTAAAGTTTTATTATTAAAATAATATTCTGAAAACCAATTAAGTAATAAATCGAAAATGATAAATACTATATCATAATTAATATAATTTTTCTGTATTTAGAAATTTAATCCGATAACTAAAATCTCAACCGATATGAATTCCGAATATGATATCATCACTTCAACTGTTCTTTCCATACTCTGAGTCTTTACTCTTTTCTCTTTATCTGTTCTTTGGATTTTGAGGATTTGAAAAGTTTAAAAGAATGACGCTTAGTAGTTTTGTAATCACGAAGGAACAATTTTCCATTTGCTCATAAAATAGGTAGTTTTCAACATCATAGCCTTTAAAATCAAAACACAACAAATAGAAAATAGTTAGATATCAACGGGAATACGCAAAGGCATGAAAGCACACATCAAAGCGAAGAGTTCAATCTGGGACAAGGAAGAAGCAGAGAGAAAGAGTGTGGATCCTGAGTTTAAATAGGAATAGTGGTCTAATTAGGGTTAGGGTTTGAGGCCGAAACGGGGATTTGTGTAGGTTGGGCTAATGTTCAAGCCCATTAGCTACATTGGTATCAGGAGAAAAAGTAATATAGGGTACAATCATAAATTAAATACATGAACAAGATTAAATTTAATTAAAAATATATAAATTAATTTTTTTATTTATTTTTGCGGGTAACGGGTATTCGCGGATAAGATAGTATACTACTCATATACGACCTGTTTAGAAGCGGGTATTAAAATATCCGTTATTCGAAAATAGTAAATATCCGCGAATAGTAAAAAACTTTCATAATATAAATCAGATACAAAAAATTGTCATAAACCTCTACAAATAAGATTTGATGAATGTATTTATAAAAGTTTAGAAAATTCATGGAAATTAATTTGTAAAGTATAAAAATTCCCATAAATTGAAATGAAAACTTTTGGTAGAATAGGTTTTTTTTATCCTTGCTTATATATGTTTGAAATTGATTTATCTCATAATAAAGTGAATGGAAAAATCTGTTTGAGATTGGAAATTTGACAAGAATCCAATCATAGAACTTGGTACATACAAATAATTTAGATCTTTTTTAGTGATCAAATTCCTCATAAATTCTATTCTTAAGTTTCTTCAAATATTAAGTGTTACACACAACAACTACTTATTAGATTCTTAAATTCTATTTTATACCTGAAGGCACTCAATTTAACACATTTAATAGTATAAGCTATGAGGCCAATCCATTTATTTGTGGATCTTCATTAGGGAAGATGAAATCTAGATATTCAATAAATTATTGTTCAGGAATCAATATTTTATGTGAGTCTTTTAAGTTCAGGAATTAATATGATAAGATGTTTTTTTTTTATATGGGATGAATAATATTAATGTTTAATATATTTTTAGTTCTTCTATAATTTAGAATTGTTGAGGTGAAAAAGTTTGTGATCAAACTGTTAGTCTATATAAAATCTATAATATTTTCTTTTTAGTCTTTAAAATCTCTTTTAAATATTTATGTTTTAGAATTTGAAATGATAAATGATTTTATAAAATTAAAAATGATTCAAATTTGTATTAAATAGTAAGAACTATATATTGTTAACCGAAAATTAAGAAACCTAAAATGTTTTAGTGAAATGTAATAGAAACAACTTATTTAAAAGCACACTTAAATTCCTTTATAATAATTTATTTATTTTTTATGGACAAAGTTTATTTGTCAGTGGTTTATTAGAAAAGGTAAATCTATAATATATTCTACTCTCTTTTTCAAATCTATAATTTAAATATTTTTAAATTTAACCTAATAAAATATAAATTAAATTAAATTTTAAATAAATTTAACTTAATAAAATATAAATTAAATTTTTATGTTTTACACATGATGCAAATATTTAACTTTCAGGAAAGATTTCCTTTGCTTAAAAGGTTGGGAACATTGATCTTGAACTTAATCAGAGAAGTTCTACTAACAATGATTTGGAAGAACCCGTTAGCATCATAGACTTGAAACATATTTCTGAGGTTTACAAGGTTTTTCCACATTTATTTTCTTCTTAGAATCTTCATCCAGTTTCCAATGGAAGTACTAACTCATATGATACAAGTGCAATATGTGAGAGATTAATTTTCACCTATTCATTTTAAATACGTATATAAAATTAACAGGTGAAATTTTTTTCACTTACATACAAATCTTATTTCGTTACCTAGAGATATTGTTCTTCACAGATATTTTTGCCCTAAGACACCAAATATACATATGAAAACTCAATAGAAAATATTTTTTTTTTGTTACCTAAAAAAAATCACAAGTAATTAAATTTTATACATTCATAAGTAAAATATGTATGTAATACCTATATTATTTATGGATTTAAATTCATATGTAAATATTGGTATATCAATCACATTTATAAAAACTTTAAATGAGTCAATAAATAAAGTCATAATTTTGACTAAACTAATTAAAAACTTCTAAATGAAAAAGCATAACAACATTTATACGGAAAATTTTCCAAAATGTCATTACAAAACAATTATTTGAGTGAAATTTTCAAATAATGAATTTATAATTTTTCTTATATGAAATTTAATTTTGTTATCTTCATATAATATAGAACTTTGATTTATAAACTTTTTGTTTAGATTTTCCACACTATGATAGAGTGAAGTAAGTGATCCAATCATAGACTGAAACATTTTTCCTAGGCTTTTCCAATCATTATACACTACAAAAATGTCTAATTTTATCAGGATTTTTTTTTACAGGGATTAAAATTTTGCTAAATACGTTTTTCGCGATTATAGAAACTACTGAAAAAACAGTGTCAGAATTACCGACAGTTTTTAAAAATCACTTTTCGACAGTTTTCTAAAACCACCAGGAATTTTCCAAAACCACCGGTAATTATCCGGGGTTTTCCAAAACCGCCGGTAAATACTCGAGATTTTTCAAAACTGCCGGTAATTCATTTTTAAAAAAAAAATTATATATTTATATTTAATATTCAATCAAGGAAAGCTTCATAGCCATGCGTATTGAAACCCTTTACTACCCCCAAGCAGTGAAGGCAACTTTATAATACATGAAAGCAAGCGCCTGTATTGGTGGCGAGCATCCTCATGACGGACCATGGAAAGCGCCTGCTTCAAAGCCATCTCAATTGCTCCATTTACTTTCTCTTTCCGGAACACGTTGAGAAAATCTTCATCATCACTTTCTTCTTCATTTGAATCCACTTCTTGCCGGACACTAGTTATACCAATGCGTTTTCTCCTCCATCGTAGCACAACCCTATTCAAAAATCCAGTTGAGTATTTACTTTTATACTGATTTAAGAAAGTAAACTACTCTAAGAGCAACCTATAACCATTAAACAAAGTTGTCCCCCAGATAGGTAAAGAAAAATGGTAAATCTGTGCAAATCTCTTTCTTTAAGGTGTAGAGATAACAAGTCAAAATTACTTCTGAAGGTTTAACACTCTAACTTAAAGAAGCCACCCCTAACATTGCAAGCAACATTTCTTGCAACACATACGACAGGGATTGTATTGCTTGCCTGTAAGACAAACAGGTTGAATAAGTTCATATAGTGAAAAAAGGGCAAAATTCCATTGATGCAATTGAAGGTATTAGGCTTCCAACTACACAAGAAAGAAAACTTACTTCCGCTTGAGGAGCATAATATGGAGCAAATGCAGGGACAACATGCACTCGAGGTTGATCCTTCTCATCCCACACTTTCAAGCGATCATCAATTACCAACGCCATCTTTGGATGGCATAAATCATCCTGGAAGACATTAAACAATGACTTCAAACCTATATTGCATTATTCAAACACCATATTAGAAGTGTTACAAGTAAATGAAACAACAGTGAATTAAATCTGCACATGAGTCTCAGATATGTTAACTTTTACATACAAGCTGTCCTCATTTTCACAGTTTGCTTCTTTTAGGTGATTCATTACAAATATGCAGCCTGTCACTGAAAACAAAACTAATAGTACAAAAAATAGCCATGCAATGCAACTTACCAGACTTAACACATACAATGCGACCTAACAGTTCTTTAGAATTTATCAAATTTGAATCTAATAATTATTTTGTTAATATATATACTTCAGGAAAAAGCTAGGAGAATGAAGAGTATTAGATTTTGGAATATAAATAAAAAATTGGTTGTTGTCTCAGCTCAGCATTTATTGAAAAATACAGCCTCTGGCTCTACAAGTAATTAACTACGTATAAAGGCATCAACTAAAGTAGTGACTGTGGAACAAACACATTAAAAGTTGAATCTATCGTTTCAGAGCATCGACCTGGTGCAAACATCCCAACTGAATAACCTTCCCTACTATAAGCCCATGGCTCATTTAGAGTGATCCAACGTTTCACTCTGTTTCCAAAGAATTTGAAACAAATGTCTGCGTAGTTTCGAAAATCATCTCTGAAAATCAAGAATACAAAAAAATCATTTTTTCAAATTAACAATAAGAGTTAACTTTAAGAGATTGAAAAAAATAAACACCTCTCGTTTTTTTCTTCTTAGCAATGAAAAATATAAAGTAAATGCCTCCCGTAACAACTCTACTAAAGTGTATTATATTATGTATCATTCAATAAAGTTTGTAGATAGGATTTCTATTTGTTTTATAAATATGTAAATGATCCACATTATCAAGTTAATAATACCATTTTTTTTCTTTTAGTGATAATATCAGACCTTCGGAAAGGGAGAGGAGAGAGCGATTTAGGGTTTGGAAGAAAAATGAAGGCAAAAGAATATTTTTTTAAAAAAGAAAGAAAGTTACGGCAGTTTATGTCATGAACCGCCGAAAATTATTTGGAGTTTATGAAACCGCCAGAAAATAACTCTTCCTAAAATATATTTTTGTAGTGATACATTTTCTGGATTGACATGGTTAAGATGATTAGTTGTATAAGAAATTATATCATTGATGATTCCAAGCAGTATAGATTGCGTAATACCTAATACTGTTGTTAGTAACACAAGAAATAAAACATTCATACTTGTGACAATTATATATACAGTATACTTAATTTAGAAAAAAAATATATGCGTAAAAAAGAAAGAATATTGTCAATTACATTATATTTTTAGAATATTGCTTTATTATTATATGTTCGGTATTGTTTAGTCAAAATCAGATAAAAATCAGATAAGTAATGAGTATGAGTTTTTATAAGAATTTATTTTGGAAATTACAATTTAAAAGCATTCAAGAATGTTAAATTTTTTTTATTATAATTATTATAATGTTGCTATTCGTT